>JBBPBX010011711.1:0-55421 GCA_038048925.1 Garcialebias charrua
CAGGAGTCGTATGTCTGCAGCGACCATTTCACTGCCGATTGTTTTCAGCACCTGGTATAAAAGAATCTTTAGGATTACCAGTAAGATTCAGAAGACTTTTAAAACCGGATGCTATTCCTACTATTTTTAAAAGAAAATCTACAGAAGAAAGTCCCACAGGAGCTACCATGTCGAAACAACGCAGGGACCATCGGAAGACTGTCCAGGAGATGAGTAAGTCTTTGTGTAAACATAATCGGAGGTGTGTAGTGTTTTAGATTATAAACTATTTATTTTACGTGAGTTCATGTTGTTTTACTTTATACACTTTGAGTGTATAAAGCCAATTATCACGGCAGATTATGTTTGTTCGCTGCTAACAAGCTAGCCGAATCAGATAGCTAACACAATAGCCGCGATACAGGCCACGTTGCTATGTATGTATTTTTAAATTATGTCTGCGCCATCAGGTAACATCTCTCGTTTCTTTCTATTCGGGGAGGGATATTAATGAGAGTTTTGGATGATTTACTGTCTTAAAATGATATATCGCTGACGTGACCGGTAATAAGCCGAGATAGCAGCTAACAAACATTAGCCGAGAGCCCGGAGCAAACACGTTGCTAATGATGTATTTTTAAATTATGTCTGCGCCATCAGGTAACATCTCTCGTTTCTTTCTATTCGGGGAGGGATATTAATGAGAGTTTTGGATGATTTACTGTCTTAAAATGATATATCTCAGACGTGACCGGTGTCAGGGACTCTTGTTAGCCAAGATAGCTTCTAAAAAAAATTAGCCGAGAGCCCGGAGCAAACACGTTGCTATGTATGCATTTTTAAATTATGTCTGCGCCATCAGGTAACATCTGTAATTTTTTTATTCAGGGAGTGTTTATTAATGAGAGTTTTGGAAGATTTACTGTCTCAAAATGATATCTCAGACGCGATAGGACATGCTCCGCCATTATTATTTAAATGCACGTTGGAGCGTGCCTTCCCGTTGTCACGTCAAGATGACATTTTGCGGAAATGCGCAGATTTTTAGGGGCGTATCCCAGAGAAAAAAACTACCATAACTTGGAATAAAAATTTAATATATTTATAATTTATTATGCAAAAACGACCAGAGCTCAATGATATAAGATATATATGTTCTGACAAATATTCAAATTTACAAAATCATGTCACAATACCTTTAAAAACCAGAAGAAAATGGAGGCCACAGTTGTATTCAAGCTTAAAAAGGCAGAAATTAGCACAAAAAGTGGAAATTAGATGAAAAAAGCTGAAACTAGAACCCCCCCCCCAAAAAAAGAAGCTAAATAGTAGCTGAAATAGCAGAAATAATTGAAACTTGGAAAATAAGCTGAAAGGAACACAACAAGCTGACATTTGCAGAAATAAGTTAGAAGAAGCATAAAGATGTTGTACTTAGCAGAAATAATATAAAAGTAGCACAAAACAGCTGAAATTAGCTCAAAGTAGATGATTGTTTTTATTTTCAGAAGGAAGCTGAAAGAAGCTGAAGCAGAGCAAAATGTGAAAGGATCAGTAAAAGGTTATAAACAGATGTGAAAGATGTGAAGGATGTAAAATGAGCTCAATTATTTTTTTAATTTGGAAAAAAAAGTCAGAAAAGTCTAAATATTTCAAAAAGCTAAAGTTGCACAAATACCAACAGTTATAGATCCTGAAAGAGCCGAACGTTGTGATTTATAATTTGTTGAAAAATAAGTATAAACAGGTTCACAAAAGTGTAGCATTTACACTATTAAATCTGAACGTAGAGCAGCAGAGTAAAATCTAGAGGAATCAGCAAAAAGCAAACAAATAAAAACAACATGGACAAATTATTACTGTAGAGGCGTAATTAAAAAGAATTAATCAGCAAAATGTAATAATTTCAAACATGTGTGTAGCCAGCCCTCCTGGAGCGTGTGTTTTGTTTCCAGTTTATCATTTGGACCATCTACGTTTTCTTTCTCAATAACATTTTAAAAGATGTTCATTAAAATAAGTTACAATTTATTTTTAATGATCTTACGCAGGGCTTTCAGATTAAATAACGTTTAATAACTCTGGTTTATTTTTATTTAAATAAAACACAACTAGAACTGTTATTTATGCCCAGATAACTATATCCTATAACCCAGAAGCTGTTTTCCTTCTAAAAGGAGATTTAGCTCAGAATAATTGTATTAGCTGTGTGAAACCTTCTCCTTGAAGAACGTGAGTGGGGCCCAAAATGATGACATCACACTTCACTTTAAACTGACGGACGTCTAGGACAACAAACCTAACCTTCCTACACGTTCCTTATATATTGATGCTCATTAATATTTTGACATAAGTCAATATTTGTTCTGGTACATAGAGAAGCTTGTGTTTGTTAAGTGTTATCGTGGTGGGAAAATTTTTTTTTTTACTGCAGAACAAATTTTAAGGCTTAAATCAATCACATTTTATGAATAACAAAACTCCACAAACACTCATTTACTGTATTAGGAAGGTTTTAAGAAAAATCTTATATTAATCTATTAGCTGAAACTCCTTCAGATTATACAATTCAAAAGTTCTTAAAATTCTACAGTTTGTCTGTCTGATAAACATTATAAAAAGCACTTCTTGCACACTGTCCGTCACAGACCTCGTGACCTGCACTTCAATGTAACATCCATGTGTGAACTCTGCCTTTGCCATTAAACCTGATCAAATCTTCTCATGTCCTCCGTGTGGCTTATTTTCAACAAGTAGATGATGAAAGGGTATTTATTTTATCCAACAACATCCATGTGTGAAGAACAACGACAGTCCTGAGCTGAAACTGTTGTTATTTATTATAACTGTTATATTTATTATAATCGTTGTTATATTTATTATAACTGTTGTTATTTATTATAACTGTTATATTTATTATAATTGTGTTATATTTATTATAACTGTTGTTATCTTTATCATAACTGTTGTTATCTTTATCATAACTGTTGTTATATTTATCATAACTGTTGTTATATTATTACAACTGTTATAATATTTATTATAACTTGTTATACTTATTATAACAGTTGTTATTTATTATAACTGTTATATTTATTATAATTGTGTTATATTTATTATAACTGTTGTTATATTTATCATAACTGTTGTTATATTTATCATAACTGTTGTTATATTTATCATTACTGTTGTATTTATCATAGCTGTTGTTGTATTTATAATAACTGTTGTTATATTTATTATAACTGTTATTATATTTATTATAACTGTTGTGTAACTGTTGTTATATTTATTATAACTATTATTTATTATAACCGTTGTTTTTTATTACAACTGTTGTTATATTTATTATAACTGTTGATATATGTATAATAATTGTTGTTATATTTAACATATTTTGTTATATTCATTATAAGTGTTGTTATTTATTATAACTGTTGTTATTTATTATAACTGATGTTATATTTATCATAACTGTTGTTATATTTAACATAATTTTTGTTATATTCATTATAACTGTTGTTATTTATTATAACTGCTGTTATTTATTATAACTGTTGTTATAGTTATCATAACTGTTATATTTATTATACCTCCATGTGTGAAGAACAACGACAGTCCTGAGCTGAATCAGTGCCGTTACCGACAACGCTTCATACAGAACAAAATGTAAAACAACTGAAAACAGCTGTTCAAATAAATTATCTGATGGCATTTCTGCGCAGCCCGATCAAATCCAAAACGCAGCAAAGCAAGAAGACAAAATGGATGATAACTACGCAATCACACAAACGCAGAAGTAAGATTTGAGCTTCATTTGTTGTGGTTGCATCTATATTGTCAGTTCTGTCTCTGTAGCCTGTCTGAAATTAATATGTAAAGCAGCTGTTGTGTAACCACAGTGAAGGATTTTCAGAACAAAAAGGATGAAAGCATCCATCCTCGGAAACAGGAAGTTGGTTTTCCTCTCCTGCTGCTGAAGTGCAGTTCAGCCTGTGCTAACAGCCTGAAATAGAGTTGCCCACTCACCGTGTCGCGTCCTCCCACTCACTGCAGCTCCACATCAGAGGCTGGCAGGTGAAGGCATACAGTCACTCCATGATCAACCAACCGGCGCAGCAGCAGCTTCCTCCGGCTTCACTTTCTGCGCCGAGCCACTCAGGTTCACAGCAACGTGCACGAAGTCCAGCTGTTTGTGCTAACAGGCTTAAAGCACGCGCCGTGTTTCGAGGGCGGCGATATTTTTTTAGATTCAGAGCAAAATAAATAAAATTCAGTCTTTTGCCTGCATTTCCTGTTTACATCTGTAACTTTCATAAACTTTTTTTTTTTCTCCTGCAGGATCCAACTCGATGATTTCCACCTGTGCAGACGCAGATCCATCCATAAACATGAGCGAGATGCGTGTCAAACTGCACGAACGACCGAGCACACACACGCCAAATGGTTATTCTTTCCCAGCTTGTGGTGCCGAGCTGCAGCACATTACAGGATGACAAGTGGCTCTTTTTCACACACGGCTCTGCAGCTTGCAGATTATCCCCCAGTCCTGACAAAGGCAGCATCAATAATTAAATCTGCGGCCCAGTTGCAGCGCAATAACTAATGACGGCCTCGAACAAAATCAGCCACGACTCATCAAACACAAGTGAGGAGCCGAACAAGGACGTGGGGGTCTCAGAGGGTCAGCCTGATGTCTGTCCTGTGGCCCGTCCTTCATTTTGGTTCTCAGCTTTCTGCATGAAGTCACTCTGTCCTTGAGCGTGGTGCAAAATGCAGATGAGAGATCCTACAGCGGCGTGTGACAAATACACACTTCAAAGGGATTGTGCCCACATGAGCAGAGATCGGAGCGTCATCAGCATCAGTGAATGTCAGCTCCTCCATGTCCCGCAGGAGATGCCCAGTTCAACAAAAACACCTACAATAACAGATGTGTTTATTTTCCTGCTGGTGCACGGGGACGTTCCCAGTCCTCCCTGCTGCAGAGGGAGTTAGGACGGGAGGCATCCTAAACAACAAGAGCGAGCATGGACCCTGAGAGCAAACAGCGAAAGCAGCTGCAAACAGCGAAAGCAGCTGCAAACAGTGAAAGCAGCTGCAAACAGAGAAAGCAGCTGCAAACAGTGAAAGCAGCTGCAAACAGCGAAAGCAGCTGCAAACAGCAAAAGCAGCTGCAAACAGCGAAAGCAGCTGCAAACAGCGAAAGCAGCTGCAAACAGCGAAAGCAGCTGCAAACAGCAAAAGCAGCTGCAAACAGTGAAAGCAGCTGCAAACAGTGAAAGCAGCTGCAAACAGTGAAAGCAGCTGCAAACAGCGAAAGCAGCTGCAAACAGCAAAAGCAGCTGCAAACAGTGAAAGCAGCTGCAAACAGTGAAAGCAGCTGCAAACAGTGAAAGCAGCTGCAAACAGCGAAAGCAGCTGCAAACAGCAAAAGCAGCTGCAAACAGTGAAAGCAGCTGCAAACAGTGAAAGCAGCTGCAAACAGTGAAAGCAGCTGCAAACAGTGAAAGCAGCTGCAAACAGCGAAAGCAGCTGCAAACAGTGAAAGCAGCTGCAAACAGCGAAAGCAGCTGCAAACAGCAAAAGCAGCTGCAAACAGCAAAAGCAGCTGCAAACAGCAAAAGCAGCTGCAAACAGCAAAAGCAGCTGCAAACAGCGAAAGCAGCTGCAAACAGCAAAAGCAGCTGCAAACAGCAAAAGCAGCTGCAAACAGTGAAAGCAGCTGCAAACAGCGAAAGCAGCTGCAAACAGCAAAAGCAGCTGCAAACAGCAAAAGCAGCTGCAAACAGCAAAAGCAGCTGCAAACAGCGAAAGCAGCTGCAATCAGCAAAAGCAGCCGCAAACAGAGAAAGCAGCTGCAAACAGTGAAAGCAGCTGCAAACAGCAAAAGCAGCTGCAAATAGAGAAAGCAGCTGCAAACAGTGAAAGCAGCTGCAAACAGCAAAAGCAGCTGCAAACAGCGAAAGCAGCTGCAATCAGCAAAAGCAGCCGCAAACAGAGAAAGCAGCTGCAAACAGAGAAAGCAGCTGCAAACAGTGAAAGCAGCTGCAAACAGCAAAAGCAGCTGCAAACAGCAAAAGCAGCTGCAAACAGCGAAAGCAGCTGCAAACAGCGAAAGCAGCTGCAAACAGCAAAAGCAGCTGCAAACAGCGAAAGCAGCTGCAAACAGCAAAAGCAGCTGCAAACAGCGGAAGCAGCTGCAATCAGCAAAAGCAGCTGCAAACAGAGAAAGCAGCTGCAAACAGTGAAAGCAGCTGCAAACAGCAAAAGCAGCTGCAAACAGCAAAAGCAGCTGCAATCAGCAAAAGCAGCCGCAAACAGAGAAAGCAGCTGCAAACAGAGAAAGCAGCTGCAAACAGTGAAAGCAGCTGCAAACAGCAAAAGCAGCTGCAAACAGCAAAAGCAGCTGCAAACAGCGAAAGCAGCTGCAAACAGCGAAAGCAGCTGCAAACAGCAAAAGCAGCTGCAAACAGCAAAAGCAGCTGAAAACAGCGAAAGCAGCTGCAATCAGCAAAAGCAGCCGCAAACAGTGAAAGCAGCTTCAAACAGCGAAAGCAGCCGCAAACAGCAAAAGCAGTCGCAAACAGCAAAAGCAGCTGCAAACAGCAAAAGCAGCTGCAAACAGCAAAAGCAGCTGCAAACAGTGAAAGCAGCTGCAAACAGCAAAAGCAGCCGCAAACAGTGAAAGCAGCTGCAAACAGCGAAAGCAGCCGCAAACAGCAAAAGCAGCTGCAAACAGCGAAAGCAGCCGCAAACAGCAAAAGCAGCTGCAAACAGCAAAAGCAGCTGCAAACAGTGAAAGCAGCTGCAAACAGTGAAAGCAGCTGCAAACAGTGAAAGCAGCTGCAAACAGAGAAAGCCGCTGCAAACAGTGATAGCAGCTGCAAACAGCAAAAGCAGCTGCAAACAGAGAAAGCAGCTGCAAACAGTGAAAGCAGCTGCAAACAGTGAAAGCAGCTGCAAACATCGAAAGCAGCTGCAAACAGCGAAAGCAGCTGCAAACGGCGAAATCAGCTGCAAACAGCAAAAGCAGCTGCAAAAAGCGAAAGCAGCTGCAAACGGCAAAAGCAGCTGCAAACAGCGAAAGCAGCCGCAAACAGCAAAAACAGCCGCAAACAGTAAAAGCAGCCGCAAACAGCAAAAGCAGCCGCAAACAGTGAAAGCAGCTGCAAACAGCGAAAGCAGCTGCAAACTTGTTCCACAAAAACGGAAGTGCTCCAGACCACTGGGGGCAGTCAAACAAAAAAGAGGCCTTGACGCAGCGTACGGGAGGCATCCTAAACAACGAGAGCGAGCAGAGACGATGGACCCTGAGAGCAAACAGTTAAACAGCTGCTCTTTAATGTTTACCTTTTAACTAACATGATGGAGCCATCGTTGGACCACAACATCTGCATTTCATGTGAAGAATGTGTCACCCTCAAATGCATCAGTTTTAACCATGACATTTTTAATAATTAATGTCTAAAAACAAAGAAACTTTCTATTGTCACACAGTGCATAAAACATATATGGTAGTCTCTCATTTATTGCAGGGGATCCGTACCCTGAATACCCGTGAAAAGTGAAAAACCGCAAAGTAGGAATAGTAGTGCATGTAGTTAGTTTATTTTGTCTTTATATAAAAAAAACCTTATGATGAGTACAATTAATGGATACAATGTTCCCTCGCCCAGACGCGTGTCACCGGGGCCCCACTCTGGAGCCAGGCCCGGAGGTGGGGCACGTTGGCGAGCGCCTGGTGGCCGGGCTTTTACCCATGGAGCTCGGCCGGGCACAGCCCGAAGAGGAGACGTGGGTCCCCCTTCCCATGGGCTCACCACCTATGGGAGGGGCCAAAGGGGTCGGGTGCAATGTGAGATGGGTGGTGGCCGAGGGCGGGGACCCTGGCGGTCTGATCCTCGGCTACAGAAGCTGGCCATTGGGACATGGAATGTCACCTCTCTGGTGGGGAAGGAGCCTGAGCTAGTGTGTGAGGTTGAGAGGTTCCGACTAGAAATAGTCGGACTCACCTCAACGCATGGCTCTGGCTCTGGAACCAGTTTCCTTGAGAGGGGTTGGACACTCTTCCACTCTGGAGTTGCCCCTGGTGAGAGGCGCCGAGCAGGAGTGGGCATACTTGTTGCCCCCCATCTTGGTGCCTGTACGTTGGGGTTCACCCCGGTGAACGAGAGGGTAGCCTCCCTTCGCCTACGTGTGGGGGGACGGGCTCTGACTGTTGTTTGTGCCTATGCGCCAAACGGCAGCGCAGATTACCCACCCTTTTTGGAGTCCTTGGAGGGGGTATTGGAGAGTGCACCTCCTGGGGACTCCCTTGTTCTACTGGGGGACTTCAACGCTCACGTGGGCAATGACAGTGAGACCTGGAGGGGTGTGGTTGGGAGGAACGGCCCCCCTGATCTGAACCCGAGTGGTGTTCTGTTATTGGACTTCTGTGCTCGTCATGGATTGTCCATAACGAACACCATGTTCAGGCATAAGGGTGTACATATGTGCTCTTGGCACCAGGACACCCTAGGTCGCAGTTCGATGATCGACTTTGTTGTCGTCTCATCTGATCTGCGGCCGCATGTCCTGGACACTCGGGTGAAGAGAGGGGCATACCTGGTGGTGAGTTGGCTCCGATGGTGGGGGAGGATGCCGGTCAGACCTGGCAGACCCAAACGTATTGTGAGGGTCTGCTGGGAACGTCTGGCAGAGTCTCCCGTAAGACGGAGCTTTAACTCCCACCTCCGGGAGAGCTTTGAACACGTTCCGAGGGAGGCGGGGGACATTGAGTCCGAGTGGGCCATGTTCCGCGCCTCTATTGTCGAGGCAGCTTATCAGAGTTGTGGCCGCAAGGTTGTTGGTGCCTGTCGTGGTGGCAACCCTCGAACCCGGTGGTGGACACCGGCGGTGAGGGATGCTGTCATGCTGAAGAAGGAGTCCTATTGGGCCTTTTTGGCCTGTGGGACCCCGGAAGCAGCAGATAGGTACCGACAGTCCAAGCGGCATGCGGCTCGGGTGGTTGCTGAGGCAAAAACTCGGGCGTGGGAGGAGTTCGGAGAGGCCATGGAGAATGACTTCCGTACGGCTTCGAGGCGATTCTGGTCCACCATCCGGCGTCTCAGGGGGGGAAAGCGGTACGCGACCAACACCATTTATGGTGGGGATGGCGTGCTGTTGACCTCAACTCGGGATGTTGTGAGTCGGTGGGCGGAGTACTTCGAAGACCTCCTCAATCCTACTGGCACGTCTTCCACTGAGGAAGCGGAGCCTGGGGACTTTGGGTCGGGCTCTCCAATCTCTGGTGCTGAGGTCACCGAGGTGGTTAAAAAGCTCCGCGGTGGCAAGGCTCCGGGGGTGGATGAGATTCGCCCTGAGTTCCTTAGGGCTCTGGATGTTGTGGGGTTGTGTTGGCTTACGCGACTCTGCAATATCGCGTGGACATCGGGGGCAGTTCCCTTGGATTGGCAGACTGGGGTGGTGGTTCCCCTATTCAAAAAGGGGGACCGTAGGGTGTGTTCCAACTATAGGGGGATCACACTCTTAAGCCTCCCTGGTAAGGTCTATTCAGGGGTTCTGGAGAGGAGGGTCCGTCGGATAGTCGAACCTCAGATTCAGGAGGAGCAGTGTGGTTTTCGTGCTGGTCGTGGAACACTGGACCAGCTCTACACCCTCAGCAGGTGTGGACTTGGAAAAGGCATTCGACCGCATCCCTCGGGGGGGTTCTGTGGGGGGTACTCCAGGAGTATGGGGTACCAGGCCCATTGATATGGGCTGTTAGGTCCCTGTACGACCGGTGTCAGAGCTTGGTCCGCATTGCCGGCAGTAAGTCAGGCTCGTTTCCAGTGAGAGTTGGACTCCGCCAAGGTTGCCCTTTGTCACCGATTCTGTTCATAACTTTTATGGACAGAATTTCTAGGCGCAGCCAAGGTGTTGAGAGGATCCGTTTTGGTGGCCTTAGAATCGCTTCTCTGTTTTTTGCAGATGATGTGGTCCTATTGGCTTCATCAGATCGTGATCTACAGCTTTCGCTGGAGCGGTTTGCAGCCGAGTGTGATGCGGCCGGGATGAGGATCAGTTCCTCCAAATCCGAGGCCATGGTCTTGAGCCGGAAAAGGGTAGCATGCCCTCTCCGGGTCGGGGAGGAGGTCCTGCCCCAAGTGGAGGAGTTTAAGTATCTCGGGATCTTGTTCACGAATGAGGGAAAACTGGAGCGTGAGATCGATAGGCGGATAGGTGCAGCGTCCGCAGTGAAGCGGGCGCTGTACCGGTCTGTCGTGGTGAAGAGAGAGCTGAGTCGAAAGGCAAAGCTCTCAATTTACCGATCGATCTACGTTCCCACCCTCATCTATGGTCATGAGCTTTGGGTTGTGACCGAAAGAACGAGATCTCGGATACAAGCGGCTGAAATGAGTTTTCTCCGCAGGGTGTCTGGACTCTCCCTTAGAGATAGGGTGAGAAGCTCAGTCATCCGGGAGGGACTCGGAGTAGAGCCGCTGCTTCTCCACATCGAGAGGAGCCAGTTGAGGTGGCTCGGGCATCTGGTTAGGATGCCTCCTGGACGCCTCCCTGGTGAGGTGTTCCGGGCATGTCCCACCGGGAGGAGACCCAGAGGAAGACCCAGGACACGCTGGAGGGACTATGTTTCTCGGCTGGCCTGGGAACGCCTTGGGATTCCCCCAGAGGAGCTGCTCCAAGTGGCTGGGGAGAGGGAAGTCTGGGCCTCCCTACTTAGGCTGCTACCCCCGCGACCCGACCCCGGATAAGCGGACAAAAATGGATGGCTGGATGGATATAAAGGCGTTTTAAACCCTTCCCACACTCTTGAGAAATTTCTAAATAATGTTTTTAAATGCTCTAAATGACAGAATGTCATGATTTCAGCTCCCTTCCTCGTCTGCTCGTTGCCACCTGCAAGTGCTCTTGGCCACGCCCACTTCTACACTTTGTACGGTGAAGAGCTGATCAGCTGCAGCAGGAAGTTTATCCTGTAGTATGGGCTGCAAAAAGGTGCAGCAGGTGCTAAATAATTTAAAATAATTTATATAAAAAAAAAATTAAATGCCAGTTGTGCAGCTCATCCATCAATCAGTCATTATATGTAGTGTCCAGTCTTATTTTGAAAAACTGCAATAAACGAACCGTGAAGTAGCGAGGGACTATTGTATATCAAAAGTGACCTTATGTATTTTAAAGCTTCGGTGTGGATGTTGTAGTGACATGCAACATTTCATAAGGCAGCTAGAAATCCCTTCAAACCAACATAAAGAATGAAAGCTATGAATAAAAATAAAAAATAGATCAAAATCATCTCTAGGATCACAACAAATTTGTCCTTTCCAGGTTCCTGTAGTGAGAACAGCCACCCGTGCTTAGATATCAAATAAAGAAAACAACTATTTGTATTTTTACATACTTTACAAAGTACTTTGAAAACATAGAATAAAATTATTTCTGTGTTTCTACCAATAGTTTCCTGCTCTTTATTTGACTTATTTTGTCATGATTATTTTCTGCTTAAAGTGCGTCTTTCACATTAGTTTTTTGGGCAGAAACATAATATTTAGAGGTAATAAAGTAATTTTGATAATCCTCCCTGCTTTCCAAATTAATACCAACAGCCTTACAGACACAAATCAGGGGGGAAAAACTGAGCCTAAAAAATCTGCGCGGTTTTGGAGTCACGTGACACGTGACGAAAGTGGAGGGGGCGTCATAGTCGGAAGTTGTTGTTTTGTATTGAGTTGTATTGAAGTGAAAAAGGTCCAATAATGGTTAATATTTGTGTGTGCGGGGGTTGCTCGAACTCCAGTTTGTCTGGACATCGATTTCCTGCACCAAAAAAAGCCAGCTTTCACAGCTTGGGTGAGGTTTGTCTGGATGAAAAGTCCGGATATCACCAACAGAAGCGTCACGACCAACTCTGTGATTTGACCGCATTTATCAGGAGGATTACAACGACAGCGACCTGAACGAACACAGGATTGACTTCAGAAGTAAGGACATGAATATAATTTATTAATCTTTTGGTTGAAAGTGGTTTAGGTTAGGAGCTATAAATTACGAAATATACAGAGCTAAACCGCAGCTAGGTCCACCCGGTTGCATGTCTTAAAAAATTAATAAAAAATCGAATTTCATCTCAAATGTGTTGTACAGGCAATCGTTTAGTAAATACGCCCTGTATAATTACACTCTGAAAGCAGAAAAAATATCCACCGAGTGGTTTAGGAGATATAAATGACTTTAGATGGAACAAAAAACGATGCTAATTTTATGCTAGCGCGACCGTGTTGCATGTCTTAAAAAATTAATAAAAAATAGAATTTCATCTCAAAGGTGTTGTACAGGCAATCATTTAGTAAATAAGCCCTGTATAATTACAGTACACTCTGAAAGCAGAAAAAATATCCACTGAGTGGTTTAGGATGGAAAAAGTAATTGTTTAGGGAGCTAAGGCTAATGTACTGTAGTTAAATCCATCAGTGGTGTAATTAATGCTGTATCTCTATATTTAGGCTATATGTAAATATAAACCAATTTTAGCTTTAGGTAGTATATAGCTAGAAGTTATTTGGCTAGATATTTGATGTAATAGTCAGAGATGACATACTTATGTCAAAACAACTTTGTAATCTGTCGCCTCCTCCTGGTGGGATCCCATATCTTTCTTAGCTAAAGCACGAACGTTCCCCTCCTGTGATGTCACTTCCGGTGTCTAACTATTTTTAGACAGAGTAGCGAGAGAAGACAAAAAAGGTAGTAGTAGCACATTTTATTTTGAGATATGATCTGTATTTTTTATGAAAATTGGAGTTTTAGACATGTTAGGTTGAAAAGGCAACAACATGTGTTTAACGTGAAAGATGCACTTTAAATTAAATATTGAAATATTTAAAGGAAACTGCGGTTGTGAAGCTGACGTCTTCAGAAGCCCATGGACATTTAGTGTTGTGTTGTCAAAGAGTTTGTAATAAAATAAGTTTGTGATTAATTTTTTAGCTTTATGATCTGTTTCAGTTCTAATTCCAAAAGAAAAAGGAGATTATAACAATGTCAGCTGATTGATGGATCGACTGATCGCTTGAGGATTTGACTCCGAAGTGAAATTGTGTCACAACTTGTGTTGATTTTGAAAATAATCTGCATGAGCAACAAATTTTCGTTGCTTTATTGAACAAAAACAAATGAAACATTTTGCCCAAAAGGTGAAAATTAAATAAAGCTAGATAAGACGAAGAGGTCCAGGGAAGCCATGCATTAAATTGGATTTTTATGACATCATCTTAGTTCTTTATCTCATTAACTATAACAAAGATAGTTTTGTTTAATTATTTCATTATCTGTAAATTAGAAAACCAATTTTTTTAAGACTGCAAGGGTAAAATATTATTTTGAGAAAAGTCTGCTTCCTCGTGATAACTGAAAATTGTTTTAGAATTAAATGTAAAGGATCCTCTTTTATCTGACTTCAGGACAGTCGTGCTGATTCAAGCAGAATTTTTCACTTTAAGGACCGGCAGGCAAACAGAACTACACATGAAGGATATGATACTGAAAAACGACACAAATATATTACAAGTAAATTTTCATTTTTACTCCATCGTCATCTCATGATCACAAGAAAACACAGATAAGTTATCTTAAGAAAACAAAACAACTCATTCATTTAAATGACAAAATGTAGTTGAAACTAGAGAAATTGTATTTCCTGCAAAAATGCAGTCTGAATGCTTATTGCAAAATAACTTGCTGAAAAACAGCTGAAATTAGCTTAAAAAAATAAAAAATAAATGAAAGAACAAGCCTGAGTTAACAGATGTAAGCAAAAAGAACACATATTTGCAGAATTAGGTTTAAATAAGCAGAAATGACCAAAAAATTCAGGAAGTTAGGAAAAAAGTTTAAAATCAGTAAAAAATTGATGTAAAGTAGCTGAAATGGCAGAAAGAAAGTTGAACTACCAGAAGAAAGCAGAAAGAGCTGACATGAGCTAAAAAATACGGAATTAATCGGAAAAAGCATAAATTAGCATGAAACAGTAGCTGAAATAGCAGAAAAAGCGGAAACATTCATAAATAAGCTGAAAAGAGAATAACAAGCTGAAATTATTAGAAAGAAGTTAGAAGAAGTACAAAGATGTTGTAGTTAGAAGAAAGAATCTGAAAGGAGCACAAAACAGCTGAAAAAACAGCTGAAATCAGCTGAAAGAAGCTGAAGCAGAACAAAATGCGAAAGGAGCAGTAAAATGTTGTAAACAGATCTAAATATTAGAAGGATGTCAAATGAGCTCAATTCATTTTCTATGAGAAAAAAAATGTCAGAAAAGGTTAATGAAAAAGCTAACGGTGCACCAAAACCAAAAGTCATAGCAGGATTGTCCTGAAAGAGCTGAACGTTTTGATTTAGGATTTGTTGAAATAGCTGAAAACTGCAGGACAAGAATCATGCATGGAATAAAATGTATCACAATAGAGAGGATGCTTCATAAACATTCACACTAGAATAGTTTTCTTGAGATTACCAGTCAGTGCAATATAAAGTACAATAAATGTCAATGAGCTTATGTTTTTTTACATTAAGAGTAAAATATCTTTGACATAGTTTTGCAACTCTTCTCACATGAAATTATTTGTGTCCAGAAAAGAAAAGTTGCCGGACAAAGGACAATTGTTATTTTATTTATTTTTTCTTATCTTGACTGACAAACTACAGTTAATCTGTGCCGAGCCAAGATCAATGGACTTTGCTGCTGTTGTAAAACGAACCCATTGTCACAGGTTCCACAGTGGTTTATTTTATGAATCTTTGCATCTTCATTAATTTCACATTAAACTGTTATTCCAGCAGAAATATTCATGCTAGAAGTGCTTTAGCTGCTATTTGTGCTTGTAAACAACCATAAAATTTGATGTAAAGATTTATGTAACCTGAAATAGAAGCGTTGATACTAGTGCTTGTATTAAAGGACGCGGGTAAAGATAATGGATTTATGATGGATTGATGGTGGGTGGATGGATGGATGGATGGATGCATGGATGGTGGATGGACAGATGGATAAATGGATGGATGGTGGATGGACAGATGGATAAATGGATGGATGGAGAATGAATGGATGATGGATAGATGGTGAATGGATGATGGATGGATGAATGGATGATGGATGGATGAATGGATGATGGATGGATGGATGGATGATGAATGGATGGTGGATGATGGATGGATGGTGGATGGATGAAGGATGGATGGAGGATGGATGAATGGATGATGGATGGATGAATGGATGATGGATGGATGAATGGTGGATGGACAGATGGATAAATGGATGGACAGATGGATGATGGATTGATGGTAAATGGATGGATGAATAAATGGATGGATAGATGGAGGATGGATGGATGGATGGATGGATGAATGGATGGATGATAGATGATGGATGGATGCTAGACAGATGGAGAATGGATGGAAGATGGATAGATGGTGAATGGATGGATGGATGGATGATGAATGGATGGTGGATAATGGATGGATGGATGGTGGATGGATGAAGGATGGATGGAGGATGGATGAATGGATGATGGATGGATGAATGGATGACAGATGGATAAATGGATGGACAGATGGATGATGGATAGATGGTGAATGGATGGATGGATGAATGGATGGATAGATGGAGGATGGATGGATGGATGGATGATGGATGGATGCTAGACAGATGGAGAATGGATGGATGATAGACAGATGGATAGATGGATGGATGGATGAATGGATGGATGGATGGTGTAGTGTTAAACTACAGTGTTCCACTTTGTTCTCGTCATCTCTTGGTTGCCGTTAGCTCATCAAATCTAATTCTCCAAAGAGACGTAGCTCATCTACAACAGGTAAGACACTGACTGTTGATCACTTTTCTGCAGTGCAGCAGTACCTTTACTTGTACCTGCACATCTGTAGTAAAGGGACAGATGTTACGTCACAAGGCAGCAGAGCCGCCAGAGGAGCTACCGTGGGATCTGAAGACGACGGGTCAAGTTAAATACCACGTCAAGGACAAGTCAAACAGCGACTCCTGATTTAGAAACTTCTGACATTTACAAAGATAAAACCCAAGGAAAATAAAAAGGTCTCCAATTTGAAAGATGAGGGGGGAGAAGAAGAAGAGGTGACCTCAAAAGAAAGCGTGTGTTGGAAAGTCTGAAACCTTCACAGCGGGGTTGATGGCCGGTTGTCCTTTTCCACAACCCCATTACCCCCCACCACCCCCGTGCGTTTACAGAAAGGGCAAGGCAATCATTTGTGCTCCACCACATGGACCACTGAGCCACCGAGCAGCGCGCTCGCACCATCAAAGCCAAAAGAAGTCCAGCTGCTGTTTTCACTGCTCGGCCCTCTCTCACCGCTCGCTGCTTCCCGGTGGCGTGAGACCGCCGTCTGCATGAACGAGCAGCTTCGCTGTGGCGTGCACGCCCATTATCGCACGGAGAACAAAGCGCACGCACGCGGCAATGTTTGGAGAAACGGTCTGCGCATGCTTTCATGTCCAATCTGATTACTGGTGGAAAGTGATGGACACAAAAAACTGATTGAACAGATTGAACAGGAGTTCCACGCCAGTGACAACAACAAGGTTTCCTCCTAGACCAGGGGTGTCAAACATACGGTTTGCGGGCCGTATCCGGCACGCCAGGGGGTTTAGTCGGCCCAAGGATAAATCGGAATTATAAAAAAAAAGAATAACGTTATTTTCTTAAAATCGGCAGTTGCTATGTTGTCTTACTCAAACACAGTGCCTCTAGGACCCAGAGGTGCCGTGTTTTAGTCAGTTCAATCGCTTTACCCGTGTTTATATATGATATCTATGTTCATATCTATGGCTTTACCCGCTTTTTCTCTTGGAACGGACAGTCGGGCACCCTCATCAGTGGAATGTCCTTGTCAAAAAAGAGAAAAGTGGACACAGAGTGTGGGATTTTTCAAGAAAAATGGACTTCTTCCTATAAAACTGTTTGTTGACTTAACGTTTTAAAACATTGTGCAATCACTGTGATCAGTTTTTTTTAATGCGTTTTAAGTCTTAAATAAATGTTAAACTGAGTAAAAGTGTAAAAGGACAATTAATTTACTGTAAAGATTTTTATAATTTATTTCTTCTTTGCACTAATACAATGAAAAAAGTGGATTTTACTGTTTGTTCTATGTAATTTTGGAATTAGTTTACTGGTCTGGCTCTCTTGAGATCAGATTAAGCTGAATGCGGCCCCCAGATCAAAATGAGTTTGACACTCCTGTCCTAGCCAAAGTCAAAAAGAGGGGCCTTGTGGTTTCTCTCAGCGGGTTTGGATTTGGAGAAGCAAACGTGTGGAAAGACAGAAGAAAAAGAAGTGTGGACAGCTGAGCGAGGGCTTTAGACGGATGGATGGAGACAGATACGTGGAGATCCAGACAGTAATACGCTGTTTACATTCCACCTCCATGTTGCTGCTGTCTCATCTGTGCAGGGATTATCTGATGAACTGACACAGACCTCACTCACGTGCACGCTCACAAGCACTGCCAAAGGAAGGACAAACAAACTGTGTTTACTCCTGTCGCGCTCATTAATAAACATGTTTTGGTGTAAGTGCACTAAATGATCCTTTTCATTGAACTGTTTGCTGGGTGCAGAGAGAGAACCCGCACATGAATATTTATTACATTTTATCTAGATTTATGATCATGGGCTGTAAAAAGGATGGATGATATAAGTCAGGGTTGCCAGGACTTTTTATGCATGTGAGCTCCTTTTTAAATGACCACGTCAAAGTGATCTACCTGCTATAAGGAGCAGTTTACAGAGAACAACCTCTGGAAACGTTAGTGTTATTAAAACTGTTGTTATATTTATTATAACTGTTATATTTATTATAAATGTTATTATAATTGTTGTTATATTTATTATAACTTAAATTTATAATAATTGTTGTTATATTTATCATAACTATTGTTATATTTATTATAACTGTTATTTATTATAACTGTTGTTATTTATTATAACTGTTGTTATATTTATCATAACTGTTGTTATATTTAACATAATTTTTGTTATATTCATTATAACTGTTGTTATTTATTATAACTGTTCTTAAAGTTATCATAACTGTTAAATTTATTATAACTGTTGTTATATTTATCATAACTGTTATATTCATTATAACTGTTGTTATTTATTATAACTGTTGTTATAGTTATCATAACTGTTATATTTAATATAACTGATGTTATATTTATCATAACTGTTGTTATATTTAACATAATTTTGTTGTATTCATTATAACTGTTGTTATTTATTATGAATGTTGTTATAGTTATTATAACTTTTATATTTATTATAACTGTTGTTATATTTATCATAACTGTTATATTCAATATAACTGTTGTTATTTAATATAACTGTTGTTATATTTATTATAGCTGTTGTTATATTTATTATAACTGTTGTTATATTTATTATAACTGTTGTTATATTTATTATAACTTAAATTTATAATAATGTTGTTATATTTATCATAACTGTTATTTATTATAACTGTTGTTATTTATTATAACTGTTGTTATATTTATCATAACTGTTGTTATATTTAACATAATTTTTGTTATATTCATTACAACTGTTGTTATTTATTATAACTGTTCTTAAAGTTATCATAACTGTTAAATTTATTATAACTGTTGTTATATTTATCATAACTGTTATATTCATTATAACTGTTGTTATTTATTATAACTGTTGTTATAGTTATCATAACTGTTATATTTAATATAACTGATGTTATATTTATAATAACTGTTGTTATATTTAACATCATTTTGTTATATTCATTATAACTGTTATTTATTACGAATGTTGTTAAAGTTATCATAACTGTTATATTTATTATAACTGTTGTTATATTTATCATAACTGTTATATTCAATATAACTGTTGTTATTTATTATAACTGTTGTTATATTTATTATAACTGTGGTTAATTATTATAACTGTTGTTATAGTTATCATAACTGTTATATTCATTATAACTGTTGTTATTTATTATAACTGTTATATTTATTATAACTGTTGTAGTGATACACCTAACCTCTGATATTTTAGGCTTGACCTTCAAGTACACCTCTCTGCATCTCTTTGAAACTCTAAGTGTTACACCTTCTTGAAGCCCTCAAGGAGACGATTGGACACTTATATTGGTTAACAATTATTATGAATTAATGGACACTAATTAATCAGATTGAACTTTCTCTTTAATGTGTGTTAATTCAGAATTGATCAAACAGTATTTTTGTCATTTCAATGATGATTTTACTAAGCTGGTATATTTTAAATATGACAAAGTTAAGAGAACATCTCAGAATGATCGTGCTTTAAACTGTCTGCTCTATGCAGAATAAGTGTCTAAAGTTGAATGAACAATCCTTCGTATTTGTTTGAACTGTTTTTGTTTCGAAGGAAAAGTGCTAGACATAGCTTGCTTTCGGTCTCCCGTCCTTTCTAAAAACAATGAATCTGTTCTCAAAACAAGTTACATTGCTTGTTCACATGCACCTGCATCTTCTCACGTATGTTTTCTATGTTTTGTCTACCCTATCATCTGTCACTCAAACTCACTCACTTGCAAAGTCACTCCTTCTCTAGTGATGGACAGCCAATCAGCAGGAAGTATGTGACTAAGTCACACCCCCTCCTTAAAAGGGCACTTCCTGCATTTTTGGCTTTAGTGCTTTGGGAGAACTAAGTCAACCTGCTCTCCTCTGGGAAAGCTGGAGACGTTCCGGTCATGTGTCAACTCGACCCACGTTTCAGCTGGAATCATAGTAAAGCCTTACTGTGATCCTTTCACTCATTTCTGGAAGAATTTGTTTTCTGAAGTTTTACTTTGAAAGTTCAGCCAGTGCGATTGGGGCCTGTTCCTGCCGGTGAAAGCGTGCTCCTGGCTCGTCTGATCCAGTCATACACGCACGAAGTCGACTGGACCTCAACTGGACAACACAGTCCGTTAGTGTCCACAAACTTCTCTGTCCTCACCTCCAAGGGACTATCGTCACCAGGTAAAGAGGCGTTGTTTGTATGCTGCACGTGTCGGAGGTACAGCCGGATCCGTATGGGAAGGTGCCACTCTGGTTGTTTCAAATAATCAACTTCAGTTAACTCAGCTTTCATCTTCTTCCTACTGTTTCTTATTTTTCATAAGCTATTAATCTGTCAAGTAAATGTACCAACAGTTTAAGTTCCTAATTGTCTGTTTGTTTTAATTTGAATTCTTGTCAACGTAGTTATTAAATCAGAGCTAATATCGATACAAATGTTTAATGTAATTTTGTGATAGTTTCAATAAAAGGTCTATTTTCTGGTAGACCAACATAAGTTGGATTCCCTTGTGAAATTACATTTTTCCTAATTACAGTAAAAGCAATTTAGTATCGGAAAAAGGAAGAACTCGCGCATTGGTGGCAGTTTGTGCAAGATTAAAGTCTGCTCATAAACTGCGCATCTACAATAATGGTGGCTCAGTAAGTGTTTAAATACCTTACCACTCCATTATTTCATTACACTGTTATTATTCATTATAACTGTTGTTATTTATTATAACTGTTGTTATAGTTATCATAACTGTTATATTTATTATAATTGTTGATATATTTATCATAACTGTTATATTCATTATAACTGTTGTTATTTATTATAACTGTTGTTATATTTATTATAACTTTTGTAACTGTTGTTATTTATTATAACTGTTGTTATTTATTATAACTGTTGTTATTTATTATAACTGTTGTTATAGTTATCATAACTGTTATATTTATTATAATTGTTGTTATATTTATCATAACTGTTGTATTCATTATAACTGTTGTTATTTATTATAACTGTAGTTATATTTATTATAACTTTTGTAACTGTTATTTATTATAACTGTTGTTATAGTTATCATAACTGTTATATTTATTATAACTGTTGTTTTATTTATCATAACTGTTATATTCATGATAACTGTTGTTATTTATTATAACTGTTGTTATAGTTATCATAACTGTTATATGTATTATAACTGTTGTTATATTTATTATAACTGTTGTTATATTTATCATAACTGTTGTTATATTTAACATAATTTTGTTATATTCATTATAACTGTTCTTATTTATTATAACTGTTGTTATATTTATTATGACTGTTGTTATTTATTATAACTGTTGTTATAGTTATCATAACTGTTATGTTTATTTTAACTGTTGTTATATTTATCATAACTGTTATATTCATTATAACTGTTGTTATTTATTATAACTGCTGTGATAGTTATCATAACTGTTATATTTATTATAACTGTTGTTAGAGCAGAAAAACTTTGGACTGCAGCCACCTGCCCTGGAGTGTGCATGTGCCACTTCAAATTTGGAGTAGGGATGAGCAATTATTTGCATTTGCAATAATATCACAATATAATAAAACAAGATTTTCTAATCGCAAAGTCTGTAATTTGACTGGTCACATGATCTGGTCTTGTGACTTGTGAGCAGAGCAAAGCAGAGCAGGGAGCAGCAGAAGTCAACACTGCACTTTAACTGGTTGCACAATGTCGTCAGGTTCGACAGAAGCTGACTCATCTTAAAGTTTGGTACCAAAGAGGAGCAGCACGTCCATTGTTTGGAATTATTTTATCTAAAAAAGAAGACGCTGCACAATGACATGTACTGTGCAGAATCTGCCGTGCTGCTGTTGCTACCTCTCGAGGTAACACCACAAATCTTTATCAACACTTCAAAAAAAACACCACAAAGCCATTTACAATAGCTGCATAGCTAGAATATCAACAAGCAGTGCTTCAACTTCAAGTAAGTAAAGTACCAGCCGACAAGGATCAGCGACCGAACTGTTCGAAGGTTTTACTCCGTATGAACATAATTCAAAGCTGCACGCAGAAATAATTCGAGCAATAATGGAGTTCATAGTGAAAGACATGATGCCCCTTAATACAGTGACCAAGCCTGTGTTTACGGCTTTGGTTAAAACAGTGGATAGGCGATACCAGAGCCATATATATAGAGAGTTCCGACACGCTTTGATCTCACGACAGGCGGTCAATTGTTCCAAACAACGGCTATGGAAATCTTGTGGAGCTGCGCCCTCTGGCGGCGACGGAGCGCTACTGCAGGCAGCTTCAGACTATAACCAGAGCCATGGAACAAATCGCCCCCTCCATGACCCACGTGACTTCCGCATTCCATTCTTACAACGGAACTCTATGGAAGTGTCGCAACTCTCACTTTATATGGCTCTGGGCGATACAGAACGCCCTCGTGCACACGCTTTAGCCAAGTTGCTATTGCGGAGCTACACAAACAATACAGAAAGAGTTGCAGCGGAGCTGAAAACAACTAAAACAGATTTATTTTGCTTGTGTTTGTTGAAAAATACATGAGAAGACATTGAAAAGTAATCTCTTTTTAAATCCCAATGTTGAGGTAAAAAAAAAAAAAAGCGATTAGAATATTTTCCAAAATCGTTCAGCTCTAACTTGGAGCATTGCACACCTCCGTGGGGGGTTCCCCTGAAAATGTCTGCTCTGAGACCTGGACTCAGAAAACTTCAGTTTCAGAGAGAGCGAGGCTGTTGTCTGTGAATGAACAAAGGTTTCACGTCGTGTCAACGGGGCCACAGACCGGCTGCCCTGTCAATCAAGAAACAACTTCATGGATGATGATCGGCTGACGTCTGTTTTTAATGCCATCTACACAGAACACCTTTGAGATCGACGTATTAGACACCCCTGATGTAAGTTAAGATCATCTTAATTTTATTTGTTTGGGAAGAGTTTATTTTTATGTTTGCTGGTTTTATTATTTCCTAGATACTATTAATGTGTTTTAAAAACGATTTTGCAAAAATGTTTTTCTATATTAAATAATATTTGAAGGAAATAAGAAAAAGACTGATGCTACTTCTCTAGTTTTGAGTGAAATACCGGTAAGTGACACCGGAGAGAAATGCCACCCAAAGCAGTGCTCTGACAGAAGAGGAGTAGGGGTCAACAGATTGTTAAAAATGGGTTTTCCAATTAAAAATGGTCTGAGCATATTTTTGAACAGTTTTGATTTTTTAAAAACTTTATTACCTTTGTGATTTCTTTGAATCGTTTCCAACGCTGGAATCCTTCCATTTTCCTGGCGTGTATGGAAGCAGTTGGCAGCTACGGTTTCCTCTTGGAGGAAATTAAAGTTTGCAGAAAAACATTTTATATCTCGCATAAGATCTTTGTTTCACAAAAAATAAAAATAAAACGGTGTTCCCATAAAAATACTTGAAAACAATTTGGAGGATAATCTTTTACATGAGTCAGTTTAAATGTTTGTGTTGAAACAATTACTGCTTGGCAGTGGTGGAGAAAGTACTCAAACACTGTACTTAAGTAAACGTACAAATAAACAGACAAAAATGTACTCTGGTAAAAGTAGAAGTACCATATTAATATTTTTGCTTAAGTAAAAGTAAATAAGTACTTGCTTTTAAAAACACTTAAAGTATTAAAGTAAGAGTACTTGCTGAATGTATTACCTAATGCTCTACAATACCATTAAGTGTGCATACTTTATGTATATTTTCTGTAAAACAAAAATAGTGTTGAGCCATTATAATTAACAATGCTGCAGATAATACGGTACATGTTTTTATTGTGACACAGTTCACACTTGGACTTGTGATTCTGTTCATCAGAATTTAAGGGATGACATGCAGAGTTAAATGTCATTAAGTAAAATAAGAATAATAAGGAATGATTATACCTTTGAAAGTTTTTATTTAACACAAAGTAAAACCAATGTGTCATTTTAACTGCAGTAAACATGTTTAAGTAAAAGTTGTCTGTTTGAAAAAAAGGAGCATTAGACCTAACAAAGGAACATCTGGTCACTTCAACTCCAGTTTGTCATCAACTCTAGTTAAAATATTGTCTAAACCAGGGGTCTGCAACCTGCGGCTCTGGAGCCACAAGCGGCTCTTTGATCCCTTTGCAGCGGCTCAAGCGTTGATCAAAACTAACTTTAAATTGAATTTTATTGGTTCTTATAACAACAAAAAGGGCTAGTTTGAACAGTTTTTCTGTCATTTCTTTTGTGAATACTATTAGGAGTAAACCATACTTTAACTTTATTTATTCGAAGCAGCTATTTAATTTTTCCACAATTAAAATAATTTACCTAGACCTGCATAATTCATTGTTACCAGTATACATGTATTATTTATTTTTAATTGGGAAAGAACACATTATTTCTCCTTCTTTTTAAGAATCTTATCATTTTTTGTCGGAAAATGTATAATATTAACAAAGCATTAGATATTTTCAGCTTTACAATAGCCAGAAAACTACCCTACTGATAAGAAAATTGTCCTCCAATAACCTTAAAGTGGTCCGTGGGCCACCAGTTGAGTATTCCAGTTGTAGCAGGTATTGTGGCACTGGAAACATTTAATTTAGTGAACAGAGGGGCAGAATGGCTCTTTTGATTGTAAAGGTTGAAGACCCCTGGTATAAACCTTGTAATGGGTCAATAGTGAACAATATTTTAACTTCCTGACAACATTTTCAAAACTTGGACCTGAGTGTCGAGACATCTGGAGACATCTCTTGTCTCCTAACATCCATGAACTGACACATTTTAATATTGCAGCAAGAATTTCTTGTTCAAGTTCAGAAGAAGTTGATCTTCAATGTTTTTTGAGTCCAGTCTGGCTCTTTTGGGAGATAATCTGTCTTGCTGTGAACAGTCTTTCAATAATATTTCAATAGTCTTTCAATAGTCTTTCAATAATATTTCAATAGTCTTTCAATAATCTTTCAATAAGGCCATGGGTGGTGTGTATCTTCTGGCTGAATCTCTGTGGTGGAATCCATTGTGAGTGTGTTCGTGGTGCTGTGGGTGCTCCCAGCTCAATGACATATAGAATATACATCATTGATTCAGCTCTTCTTGAAGGCAGGTCTAATGTTACCTGTCCACTTTGCAGTGATTCAGTGGACCAACTCTCTCGACATCAGTTACTTTCAAACTAACGACAACTCAAAAAACTACAACATGAAAGTAACTTGTAACTCAACACATTATAGAAATGTAGTGTAGTTGAAAGTACATATACTTCTTGTAAAATGTAGTGGAGTAAAAGTAAAAGTACCCACATTTAATTCTACTTAAGTAAAGTACAGATACATGAAAAATGTACTTAAGAACAGTAACTAAGTATTTGTACTTAGTTACATCCTACCACTGCTGCTTGGTGCGGCTGTGAGCTGCACTTAGATAAGAAAATGACTCAAGAAACAAGAAACAAAGGACTCAGAATGGAAAATGCTGCAGATGAGAGGGTAAGCAATGTTCAATTTCTCTGAGGACCTCTGCTCTGATGACATCACTTCACTGGTGAAGAAGATTCAAACCAACAACTACCACCTCCATAAATTAAGGAGTGCATGAGGCCCACCCCCGTGTCTACGAGCTGCATCGCTGCACGGTATGGAGTGCTTCTGGTCAGAGGTCTCTGCAGCGCACTGTGAACGCAGGATCGTCGGCGCCCCTCCCTTACTGATATTTATCATTCCCGTCTCACCCACAGAACAATCTTTATCACTGATCTCAGCCTCTGTATTTGAGGTTCAGCCTCCTGTCTTCAGGGAGACAGTACCGGAGCCTTCAGGTCTGCACAACAAGACTGCAGAACAGCTTCACTGTCAGGATGCTGAACGTGTCCCCCGCCTCTGTTCCCCACCCCTGCCCAGGTCTGCAGTCAAATAAAGAATACTGACTGCACTCATAATGCTCCACCTGCTGCTATAATCTGTTCTCTTATCTACATTTTGCTATTCTTACTGAATTTATATATTTATTTATTTATTCATTTTATAATAATTTTGTACAATAATTACCGGTATATGTAATTGTAGAGAGAAAAAAATACATTAAAATAAAATATTTACACAATTAATTACAACAATTAACATATGTAATTGAAAAAGAAAAAAACATATAAAGAAAAAAAAGTATGAAAGGTAGCAGATGAAGAAATATCTTATTAAATCTGCTCCTTATTTATCTAATAGAATTTAAACAAAATTGTCTATAATAATAATAAGTAAATAACTCAATCAACTTTCAATTGTATATATTACTCATTTAAATACATTCGTTATATAAGTTTAACAATTCAACTTTGACCAGTTTCTTAAAGACAGGGATTGATTTGGCTTCTTTAACTTCTGTCTTTAAGTTGTCCCACAATCCTACTCCCTGAATTAAAGTAGTTCTTCCCTTCAAACTACTTCTAAATTGCGGTTTTACAAATACATCTTTCCCTTTGAGATTGTAGCAGCTTGATCTTTTATATAAACTAACCTCATTCTACCCTGATGCATGCTCAATAATCCAGGTAGAAAAATCAAAAAAAGCTACGTCTGGTCCTCTGGACCAGACTTAAAGTGCACTTCCAAGTTGTATCCAAGTTTAATTCATATAAGAGTCAATTAAGCTTAATTTACTTCAATATTGTTTCAAAAAACAAATAGTAATTTCTTTTTTGTTGCGCAACCCAAAATAAATTAAACCAATTCCAAATTTCTATAGGCAGTCAACAGATTTAATGAAAAGTAACTAAAATGATCCTAAAAGGATGAAATTACAAAAATCAAAGGATTTATTTAATACTTTGCATATATATATTCTATTCGGCCACGTAATTAACAAAAAGAGAAGGATCTTTTAATCACTAAGACCACTTTTAAACAGGGGTGGAGGCCTCCGGGTTCAACTGTCCCCCTCTTACAATGCTGTTATTGCTAGTATCACTCAGCCCTCTGTGAATAGCAAACAACCATCAGGGTGCTAACGATCCATCGTCAGGCTGATGGTCCTCCTTGATCATGTGAGCAGCTGGTTTCAGGCTGTCATCAGCAAACTGGTTGTGTAACACTGTGAGAGGGTGCTATTTATAAGACTGAGCTGAACACAGCTTCTCAGACTGAGGAAGTCTTTCGGACGAAAGACGAAACATTTCTACAGGTTTTTTTTTTTTTGCTTTGTTTTGTTTTGTTTTTTGAATGTCCAGAGGACCAGACTTAGCTTTTTTAGACAACCTCATTCTGTTAGGTGTTATCTTTGTAATGGGTGTTTTTGTTTGTTTTAGTCTCATGGAGTCACGAGGACTCATTTACAAGAGACCTGTCTATGGGACATTTTAAAAATATACACCGGTATTTATTGTATAGATTTTTTAAGGAGGCGAGAGAGAAAAGTCATTTTGGTTCTCCTGCAAGGCTTTCACTTTTACTGCAGTGATAATACAGTACAATAATTTTGAATTTTGAATCTTCGCAAGTGATTACCTTTTCGACGTGATCAAATTCAAGATGGCCAGCACAGCTAATAAGATATAGCCAAAGCAAAAAAAATGGGTTTAAGCTCAGTCAGTGTTAAAGATTTGGGGTTAAAATGAGGTATCAATGTAGCTGAAAGTCATCATCTTAAAGACGTACCCTGAGCACTAACAGATGTTTGTCTAAAACGTTGACATGCAAAGTGAGTGGTACACGTTCTTTCAAGGAACCCTTGAAACTCATTTAAACCTCCTGGATCCACAATCTCATTCTTTCACCCAGAGTTCATGACCAGAGGTGAGGGGAGGAACGTAAACCAACAGGTAACAGAGAGCTTTGTCTTACAGCTCAGCTCCCTCTTCACCACAACGGATCGGCACAAAGTCCACAATACTGTAGACGCTGCACCAACCCATCTGTTAATCTCACGATCCGTTCTTCCCTCACTCGTGAACAAAACCTTGTGATACTTGAACTTCTCCACTTGAGGCAGATTAAGGAATTTAAAAATATATATTTTATCAGCCACAGTGATGCTCGGTTTGAGGCAAGTAACAGCACACCTGCACATAAACCCCCCCTCTCCTGATGGCCAGGTGCTGGCGCTGTCCTCAGACAGCGTAAGGCGATCATTTATCAAGATTTACGCCCGGAAGGCCTCTGGTCCTGACAACATACCTGGTCGTGTGCTGAAGGACTGTGCAGGGGAACTTGCAGCGGTCTTCACGGACATCTTTAACATCTCACTGAGCCAGGCCATCGTCCCCACCTGTTTCAAAGCCACCACCATCATCCCTGTCCCAAAGAAGGCAACGCCCGCATGCCTCAATGACTATCGCCCAGTAGCACTCACCCCCATCCTGATGAAGTGCTTTGAACGGCTAGTCATGAAAAGCATCACATCTGTCCTCCCTGCCTCCCTGGATCCCTTCCAATTTGCATACCGACCTAATCGCTCAACCGACGATGCCATCTCCTCTGCCCTCCACACAGCTCTCACACATCTGGACACGAAGGACTCTTATGTTAGAATGCTGTTCATCGACTTCAGCTCGGCATTCAACACCATCATCCCCCAACAGCTCATCCTTAAACTGGACAGTCTGGGGCTGAACACCTCAATGTGTAACTGGCTGCTAGACTTCCTGACCGGGAGACCACAGACAGTACGGATCGGGAGTAACACATCTAGCACCATCACATTGAACACAGGGGCCCCACAAGGATGTGTGCTGAGCCCCCTTCTATTCACCCTGCTAACACACGACTGCACACCATCGTACAGCTCCAACCACTTCATCAAGTTTGCGGACGACACAACAGTGGTAGGTCTCATCAGCAACAACGATGAGACGGACTACAGGAACGAGGTGAGCCGCTTGGCCTTGTGGTGCGGACACAACAATCTCACTCTCAACGTGGAGAAGACAAAGGAGATTGTCGTGGACTTCAGGAAGAGGGATGCACAACATGCCCCTCTGACCATCAACAGCACCGCAGTGGAGAGAGTGGACAGCACCAAGTTCCTGGGAGTGCACGTCTCAAAGGACCTGTCCTGGAGCAGGAACACTGCAGCACTGGCCAAGAAGGCTCACCAGCGCCTCTACTTTCTCCGCAAGCTGAAAAGGGCTGGAGCTTCAACCCCCATCATGTGCACCTTCTACAGGGGTGCCATAGAAAGTGTCCTGACCAGCTGCATCACGGTGTGGTTTGGTGCATGCACTGCATCCTGCCGCAAGAGCCTCCAGCGCATCGTGAAAGCAGCTGAGAAGATCGTCGGCACCTCCTTGCCCTCACTGCAGGACTTACACAGCAAACGCCTCACTCGGAAAGCCCACTGCATGGCAGGTGATCCCACACACCCACTACACAGCCGCTTTAGACTGCTGCCATCAGGGAGGAGACTGAGGAGTCTCCAGGCTCGAACCAGCAGACTGAGAGACAGCTCTGTTCATCAGGCAGTCAGAATGCTAAACACTCTGCCTGCTCTGCCTCCCCTCCCATTTGAACTGCCTTAACACAAAAAACTTTCTCACACATTATCACTCAACACAAAGTTTTTAACACTGGACTCTGTGTCATCAAACGGGTTATTCACTAAACTCTCGGTCATGTACTCATTCAGTTTGCACTACTTCTCATATTTGCACTAATGTTTGTATTACATTACTGCCTACAGTATAGTCATACTACTGTTTACATTCACTGTTTACATTTATTAATACAGTTTACATTTATTACTCGGGTGCGGCTCGGGTGGTTTCTGAGGCAAAAACTCGGGTGTGGGAGGAGTTCGGAGAGGCCATGGAGAATGACTTCCGTACGGCTTCGAGGCGATTCTGGTCCACCATCCGGCGTCTCAGGGGGGGAAAGAGGTACGAGACCAACACCATTTATGGTGGAGGTGGCGTGCTGCTGACCTCAACTCGGGATGTTGTGAGTCGGTGGGCGGAATACTTCGAAGACCTCCTCAATCCTACTGGCACGTCTTCCACTGAGGAAGCAGAGCCTGGGGACTTTGGGTCGGGTTCTCCGATCTCTGGTGCTGAGGTCGCCGAGGTGGTTAAAAAGCTCCGCGGTGGCAAGGCTCCGGGGGTGGATGAGATTCGCCCGGAGTTCCTTAGGGCTCTGGATGTTGTAGGGTTGTGTTGGCTTACGCGACTCTGCAATATCGCGTGGACATCGGGGGCAGTTCCCTTGGATTGGCAGACTGGGGTGGTGGTTCCCCTATTCAAAAAGGGGGACCGTAGGGTGTGTTCCAACTACAGGTATTCCCCGATTTACGAGCGAGATCCGTTACAACGAGGCGCTCGTAAACCGGAAATCTCGTAATTTGGAACGGTTGCCATGTCTCTCGTAAGTCCGGAATTTCGCTCGTAAATTGGAACGGTTTCGCTAGCGCGACTACAAACACTCGTTTTTCATCAAAAAACTGCTTATGAGTGCATAAAAATGATCGGAAACGTGTGTCCATATGTTTAGCTAACTAACTGTGGTGAAAAAACACATGAAAACTCAGTATTTTTTGCGTTTTTTCCAAAAATTCGCCAGCTCGTAAGTCTGGAACCTCGTAGATCAGAGCGCTCGTAAATCGGGGACTACCTGTATAGGGGGATCACACTCTTAAGCCTCCCTGGTAAGGTCTATTCAGGGGTTCTGGAGAGGAGGGTCCGTCGGATAGTCGAACCTCGGATTCAGGAGGAGCAGTGTGGTTTTCGTCCTGGTCGTGGAACACTGGACCAGCTCTACACCCTCAGCAGGGTCCTGGAGGGTGCGTGGGAGTTTGCCCAACCAGTTTACATGTGCTTTGTGGACTTGGAGAAGGCATTCGACCGCGTCCCTCGGGGGGTTCTGTGGGGGGTACTCCGGGAGTATGGGGTACCAGGCCCTTTGATAAGGGCTGTTAGGTCCCTGTACGACCGGTGTCAGAGCTTGGTCCGCATTGCCGGCAGTAAGTCAGGCTCGTTTCCGGTGAGAGTTGGACTCCGCCAAGGTTGCCCTTTGTCACCGATTCTGTTCATAACTTTTATGGACAGAATTTCTAGGCGCAGCCAAGGTGTTGAGAGGATCCGTTTTGGTGACCTTAGAATCGCTTCTCTGTTTTTTGCAGATGATGTGGTCCTACTGGCTTCATCAGTTCGTGATTTACAACTTTCACTGGAGCGGTTTGCAGCCGAGTGTGATGCGGCCGGGATGAGGATCAGTTCCTCCAAATCCGAGGCCATGGTCTTGAGCCGGAAAAGGGTAGCATGCCCTCTCCGGGTCGGGGAGGAGGTCCTGCCCCAAGTGGAGGAGTTTAAGTATCTCGGGATCTTGTTCACGAATGAGGGAAAACTGGAGCGTGAGATCGATAGGCGGATAGGTGCAGCGTCCGCAGTGAAGCGGGCGCTGTACCGGTCTGTCGTGGTGAAGAGAGAGCTGAGTCAAAAGGCAAAGCTCTCAATTTACCGATCGATCTACGTTCCCACCCTCATCTATGGTCATGAGCTTTGGGTTATGACCGAAAGAACAAGATCTCGGATACAAGCGGCTGAAATGAGTTTTCTCCGCAGGGTGGCTGGACTCTCCCTTAGAGATAGGGTGAGAAGCTCAGTCATCCGGGAGGGACTCGGAGTAGAGCCGCTGCTTCTCCACATCGAGAGGAGCCAGTTGAGGTGGCTCGGGCATCTGGTTAGGATGCCTCCTGGACGCCTCCCTGGTGAGGTGTTCCGGGCATGTCCCACCGGGAGGAGACCCAGAGGAAGACCCAGGACACGCTGGAGGGACTATGTTTCTCGGCTGGCCTGGGAACGCCTTGGGATTCCCCCGGAGGAGCTGCTCCAAGTGGCTGGGGAGAGGGAAGTCTGGGCCTCCCTACTTAGGCTGCTACCCCCGCGACCCGACCCCGGATAAGCGGAAGAAGATGGATGGATGGATGGATGGATGGATTATTACTACTGCTTTACATTTATTACTACTGTTTACATTTACACTACTTTTATCTACACTACTGCAGATACATATACAGCATTCTCTGACTAGCCTTATCTAAGGATGCCAAATGTGCCTTATGTGCCTCACTGCATATGCCACTTTGCCTCTATACCAACATCAACTACCTCATACATATACTGTGTACATTAACTTATATGCTGCTGTGCCACTCTTTGCAAATGTCAATGCTAGAACCTTCAGTTTATTTTATAGATATACTTTTTATACTACTATGCAAAAACTCAGGACAGTATTACACTTTTATTATTTCACTTTATGCTTATGTTCATTGGGTGTTTCAGGGGTGTTTGGTGTTTCAGTGTTGGTGTAAATTTTCATACTTTTATACTATTATGAAAAAACTCTTTAGTGTTTAGTGTTTAAATGGTTACTGTTGCACCGAGGGACTGAGAGAAACACAATTTCGGTCCTGTGTATGTCCTGTACATATTGCAGTTCTGACAATAAAGTTGACTTTGACTTTGACTTGTGAGCAAATTAAATACTGAAATAGTTTGACCCATAAACCCTTTGGGACTTTTGCACATCTTCACCTGCGGTCCCTCTCCTCACAGATTTCCTCCTCTGGTTTCTGGATCGAACATTGTTTCTATGACCGTTTGGGCAAAAACACAATCTCCTGTCCTCATACGACCGAACGCCACTGCGCAAGGAGCAACACATCTCCATCTTATCACGAAGCATCAAGCTTTTGATGTTCTGATCCATGAAGCATGACTCCATCTTTGTAAGTTGACCAAAAGGTAAAAATATTGAATACATTTCTGAAAGTCTATGTTCTCGTATGAGAATGTAATTTGGATGAATATTGTCTCTGGTTGGTACAATGATGCAACATGTGCCAGAATGCACCAGCCGCTGAATAAAGACATGTCCTTGTGGTACTTTATTTTTCTGGTACCTTCAAACGACACAAGACGGTGAAGGGCAGACAGAGACTGAAGAATGCAGTCCTTGTCTTGGACATTAAAAGTTTGCCCATCAAAAGTTGTGTTTTTTCCATTATTCTTTCTTGACAGAAACAGAATTGGTCACGGCCACAAAATGGCAGAACTGCCTCCTGACACGAAGAAAAATGAACAAGGAGAAGATGATAAAAAAAAACACAGCTCAAGCTTTAGCTTTCTCTCCCACCGATCAAAACAAGTTCTTTCTCCTTTCACTGTTTGTACCACTCCCCCACTCTCATCCCCGACACTCGCACATGCCTCCCACCACTTTCCCTCCCTGCTGCTGTGATTGCGGCAGAGATCGGCTGACCCCCCCACATCAGACGGAGGGGAGCTGCTTGGACAGTGCATGTGGGCGGATTGCAATCAGGCCCACCTCCAGCAGTAAAACCAGCACTGCATCGCACAATGAAGACGGAGGGAAGGTGGAGGAGCCGAACTCTTAAGAATCTACGATGACGTCTGATGTTCAGTCTGAGTGGGACACTGAGGGAACTGTGTGGGTGAACGTGCGCTCGCGTGAGTGAAGAGCGCTGTGTAGCATCAGCAGATGTGTTTTCATGCATTTGACACAAACGATAATATATTCATGCATGCATTCATGCAAAGGTTTTATAAACTGAATGCACTTGTTTTAAAATTAAATATATAGATATATACAGATATGTTCTTGTTTTTGATTTTATACATCTACCTTATAATGTTTTGCTAGTTTTTGATACTTTGCTAATATATATATATATATATATATATATATGTATCAATTTATTCATTTCAAATTTTAAGAACACAAGAGTAATGTTTACAGAAAACACAATATAAAATCAAAAAATACATGAAATGAAAGGAGGCAGAAGAAGAAAAAAATCTTGTTATATCTGCCCCCTCTTCAACAAAATTAATTCATACAATCAATTCAAACAGCAATCGTAAAAAATAAGATTATAAATGATTTCTCACACAATACCATATATAGTAATTTGCATATTATCTAATTTATGAATATTTGTTCAAAAAATTTGTTTTAATCGTTTTCTTAAATATAGATATTGATTTTGCAATTTTAATGTCAGGTTCCAAACCATTCCACAGTCTTATTCCTTGTACTGAAGTAGACCTATCGATACTCTTTAATCTCTTGAGAGTTGGTGGCATCTCAGGTTAAAAACATAGAATAAACTCACAGACGAACAAGAACAAAGCAGGAAGAAAGGGGGAAGTTCCAGTCATCCTTGTGTTGGGAGAGGGCACTGCAAGAACGTCTTGGACCGGGAAGAAAACCAAGAACAGATTTTTTAAACTTGAAACAACAATGACAGAATTAAATGATGGTTATAAAAGTAGAAAATGCCATTTATAGATTTAGAAATGTCGTACTGAGCTTATTTTGTCTGTTACAGTGAATTCAGGAGTATCGCTGAACTTGATTTGTTAAGACAGAGCTCATTGTGAGGATACTACATATTTTATCTAGCTGTCATTTCTGTCAGTCTGTGACTGAAGGTGACATTTAGACTGTGCAGCAAAGACAACAGTCATACGACGCAAAAAGTGTAAATTAGTTACCGCTGCTAAATGCGACGGGCTCGTTTGCACCAGCGTCGTTTGCTTTGCAATACAGCATTCAGAAGGAGCAGGTAACAGATGCAAATGATGAGCAAAAAGAGGATATAACCCAGGCTCTGCACAATTTTAGTGTGTTAGTCTCATTTAGCTTCATTTTACCAGAAAAAACAACAACATTCACAATGTGCCAAAATGCTGTCGTTCCCAGACACGCCCCCAGTATTGTGCAAACCGGTTTTCGCACCACATCTGTAGGCAGAAGAAGGCAAGATGGCGAACTAGCAGAGCAAATTATACGGACAATACACGAGCTACCACAGCTTTACCAAGGAACAAGAGCAAACTGGCAGTGGTCGAGTTATATGAGTTTGAGAAAGAAATCATGGCAGACGAATCAGACAACTTGTCACAAAGTAGTTACTCCGATATCATTAATTATTTAATTAATACAAGGAGCGAGCGCAGACCGGCTTCACAACACACTGACTTCACAGCTTTAAATCCAAAAAAGATGTGTAAACTGTCTCAATCAGATCTAACCAGCTAAAAAAAGGTTTAACTAAAATAACACACAGCCAACAAACAGTCCAAGCTGAACACGGACCAGAACCAACCAGCACTTTGAGTCTTACCGTGTTGGAAGTTAGCATGTTGTTAGCATCTGGAGCGTGGCTCGCCGGAGCTCAGGTCGGACGGCGTGGATCCGCTGAGGCGGCCGCGGAGGCACGTCCACGTCCCATGGGACCGACGCGTCGCCCGCACGACTTGGCTCCCGTCGTCCTTCTCCAACTGGGACGGTCTGGTGGACCGTGAGGAGCAGAGGAGGCCATTGTCGCGTTAGCGAGATGCTAAGCTAACAGCATGCAAGACGGTTTGCTAAATAATGAAAAAAAAAAAAACAGCTCTAACACACAGACAGTTGTACTCTAACATTGTTCTGACATAGTTTCACAAAATGATTAATGTAGAATATTTTGTTTACCGGCCAAAAGTACGACGTCTTCCAGAGCAGATCCAAGCCAGACTCAGAGCAGGAGGAGCTGTTGTCCAGTTTCTCCGATGAGATAAATCCTTCACGTTTTCTTTTTTTTTTGATTAACTGAAACCTGCGCGTTGCCCAAACGTCTACCCGACTGGAACACCCACTGACACAACACGAAGTAACCATTGCAATTAATTAGAAATTAACAAAAAAAACAACGTGAAAAATGGACATCTATCAGAATGCGCTCCAACTGCAGCATAGCCTACATGTGGGAGGGTCATAAAGGACAACCCACAGATGTGACGTCACATGGGAACTATGTATTATCTGTGAGAGCAAAAATAACAGTGACCGAACTCCAAACTCTCATAACTTCTAAGAAGATCCCAAACTGGAGATGAACTTAGCTAAAATATAAAAAATGTTACAAATTGATGTTGTTCTTTTTGTTTTGAATGGTTTCTAAATCTTGGAAAATAAAAAGCAGAACTATTACTGTGTGTGGATTGATTCCCCGCCCCCAACAGAAAATGCTCCAATCCATCATAGATCTTTGGTAATAATGACAATTGATTCTATTGTTAGCTGCTCATTTTTCATCCTGTTTATCCTCATTGCAGCAATTTCAATTCTGTGTATGTCCTGTACATATTGCAGTTCTGACAATAAAGTTGACTTTGACTTTGACTTTGACTTATGCTGATGCATGCTAAATAATTCAGGTAGAAAAATCTAAAAAAGTTAAGTCTGGTCCTCTGGACATTCAAAAAAAAAAAAAGTTGAAACGTTTCGTCTTTCGTCCGAAAGACTTCCTCAGGCCCTGTACACATGTAGCCTGGTGTTTGAAAAACAAATATCTGCGGAAAAAAAATATCTCCGTACATACATGTTCGGATATTTAAATTGTTCGTCTACATGTACCCGGGTATATGCGTTTATTTTCACCACAGAGCCTTGTAAAGAATATGCCGAACCCATAGGTGGCAGTGTAGTGCAGTCACAACCCTTCAAAGCAACCACAACTTCCTGTTATTCTTTCTTTTTTTCCGTTCTTTTTTGTGGACAGACCGTGAGGTTGAACTACTATTAAATACCGTGTTGGAGTACAAAGTTAATAAAACGCAGGAAAATGTCGACTGGGAATCATGTCAGAGCAGGTATGTTGACATTTTAGTGCTTTTTTTTTTTAGAGCATTATGTGACGTCAGCGCTGCTCCAGCTGTCGCAGAAAAATGCAAACCTCCGGTTCTGAAAGTCCACACACAAACTCGAAAGAAGAGAATTCTCAAATCTCCACTTTGGTCGGAGTTTTTTATTATTCGTTTATAGTTACATCAACCGGAGTTCACGTGTGGATGAAAGGCCAAACCGCATGATAAACTATTCGGTTTTACTGATATCCAGCTACGTGTGTACAGGGCCTCAAGCCTGGTTTTACTTGTTGTCGCACGTCTTTTACCCCCCGTTGAGTGAAGAAAAGTTGCGCAACTTCCATCTGCACTCCCGCTGCGATCCCCCGGTGACAGCTGTCTTGTACATGGCCCCCAGTCAGAACTCCGAGAGGCGGACGATGCGGCTCGCAGCGTGTGATTGGTTCAAAGTTTGTGGGCGTTTTTTGTTTGGATGTCCATATATGGTGTATGACACCGCTACACGCTACCCGCTACTCTTTTAGAAGCCGGTTTTTGTTTTTGCTTTGACAGACATGGATAGTTTTGAAGAGAAACTCGCCGAGGCGGTCCGGAGCGGGGATCCTGGCGGGACCAATCCAGTTCCTCCGTTATACCTGTCTTTGCAGTGGCTGGACACATACATTAAACACCGGGGGACGACTACAAACATTACAACAGCCGACATAAGAAAAAATGGACCTTGAAATAGCAACACGCCTCGGTGGCTCACTGGAAACGCGTAGGTTTACCGCTCCAAAGCTTTTCTCGACTCGGGTTCGAATCTCACCTGGTTGAAGTTATTTTACGTTTGTCTTTTATTGGATAAAAAAGGAGTTAATATGCCTGTGGTAAACACAAACTCCTTTTTTTATTAAGTTAAAGCTGGATTTTGGATAAGAGTCGACATATTTGACACCAAGCGGGACTGCTTCATCTAACAAGCTGCACACCAGACGCTGAGTGGACTGTGGACCAGAACCGAGTCACGATGACTGCGGTAAAGTTAGTTTCACGTTGGAAGTTGGATATTCGAGCTCCGTGGCTTCAGGGGTGCGTTGCTCTCGTCAGTCCGCTTCATGGAGTCTGATTTCGGGCAGCTGCGCTGAGTCTGCCCCTTCTCAGAGACCAGACTCCATGAAGCGGACTGACGAGAGCAACGCACCCCTGAAGCCACGGAGCTCGAATATCCAACTTCCAACGTGAAACTAACTTTACCGCAGTGTCACGATGAGGTCTGACTTTCCTCCGTGATAAACAGCTGACTTACAGCAGGTAAATCAACGTTCTTAATATAATGTTTGCTTGTGTTTACTTTGATCACACAACAACGGAGTTTTTATTTATTTATTTCTGCCAGGTGGAGAAGCTATCGTTCCAACAAACAGGCAGACGGTTCGGCGGTTCTGATGGGTCCAGATGAACACACAGCAAGAGTCCAGTTCATTAACGTAGTTACAGTTCGGTTCACGTGTTTTAATAGTGTGTTCAGTTTAATTCTCAGTGTTTGTGTTGTAAACTTTGTGGTGCTGAATAAATAAATAAATAAAAAATAAACCTGGTGTCTTCATTTTCACAGCACGTTACGCACTGTTTAAAAAATGTAACGAGTCCAGATAGATACTGTACAGTTCAGATACATTTAAACATCTCCCACGCCAACATAAATACTGTTTATTATTGTTCATCCATCCATCCATCCATCTTCTTCCGCTTATCCGGGGTCGGGTCGCGGGGGTAGCAGCCTAAGTAGGGAGGCCCAGACTTCCCTCTCCCCAGCCACTTGGAGCAGCTCCTCCGGGGGAATCCCAAGGCGTTCCCAGGCCAGCCGAGAAACATAGTCCCTCCAGCGCGTCCTGGGTCTTCCTCTGGGTCTCCTCCCGGTGGGACGTGCCCGGAACACCTCACCAGGGAGGCGTCCAGGAGGCATCCTAACCAGATGCCCGAGCCACCTCAACTGGCTCCTCTCGATGTGGAGAAGCAGCGGCTCTACTCCGAGTCCCTCCCGGATGACTGAGCTTCTCACCCTATCTCTAAGGGAGAGTCCAGCCACCCTGCGGAGAAAACTCATTTCAGCCGCTTGTATCCGAGATCTTGTTCTTTCGGTCATAACCCAAAGCTCATGACCATAGATGAGGGTGGGAACGTAGATCGATCGGTAAATTGAGAGCTTTGCCTTTTGACTCAGCTCTCTCTTCACCACGACAGACCGGTACAGCGCCCGCTTCACTGCGGACGCTGCACCTATCCGCCTATCGATCTCACGCTCCAGTTTTCCCTCATTCGTGAACAAGATCCCGAGATACTTAAACTCCTCCACTTGGGGCAGGACCTCCTCCCCGACCCGGAGAGGGCATGCTACCCTTTTCCGGCTCAAGACCATGGCCTCGGATTTGGAGGAACTGATCCTCATCCCGGCCGCATCACACTCGGCTGCAAACCGCTCCAGTGAAAGTTGTAAATCACGAACTGATGAAGCCAGTAGGACCACATCATCTGCAAAAAACAGAGAAGCGATTCTAAGGTCACCAAAACGGATCCTCTCAACACCTTGGCTGCGCCTAGAAATTCTGTCCATAAAAGTTATGAACAGAATCGGTGACAAAGGGCAACCTTGGCGGAGTCCAACTCTCACCGGAAACGAGCCTGACTTACTGCCGGCAATGCGGACCAAGCTCTGACACCGGTCGTACAGGGACCTAACAGCCCTTATCAAAGGGCCTGGTACCCCATACTCCCGGAGTACCCCCCACAGAACCCCCCGAGGGACGCGGTCGAATGCCTTCTCCAAGTCCACAAAGCACATGTAAACTGGTTGGGCAAACTCCCACGCACCCTCCAGGACCCTGTTGAGGGTGTAGAGCTGGTCCAGTGTTCCACGACCAGGACGAAAACCACACTGCTCCTCCTGAATCCGAGGTTCGACTATCCGACGGACCCTCCTCTCCAGAACCCCTGAATAGACCTTACCAGGGAGGCTTAAGAGTGTGATCCCCCTATAGTTGGAACACACCCTACGGTCCCCCTTTTTGAATAGGGGAACCACCACCCCAGTCTGCCAATCCAAGGGAACTGCCCCCGATGTCCACGCGATATTGCAGAGTCGCGTAAGCCAACACAACCCTACAACATCCAGAGCCCTAAGGAACTCCGGGCGAATCTCATCCACCCCCGGAGCCTTGCCACCGCGGAGCTTTTTAACCACCTCGGCGACCTCAGCACCAGAGATCGGAGAACCCGACCCAAAGTCCCCAGGCTCCGCTTCCTCAGTGGAAGACGTGCCAGTAGGATTGAGGAGGTCTTCGAAGTATTCCGCCCACCGACTCACAACATCCCGAGTTGAGGTCAGCAGCACGCCACCCCCACCATAAATGGTGTTGGTCGCGTACCTCTTTCCCCCCCTGAGACGCCGGATGGTGGACCAGAATCGCCTCGAAGCCGTACGGAAGTCATTCTCCATGGCCTCTCCGAACTCCTCCCACGCCCGAGTTTTTGCCTCAGCAACCACCCGAGCCGCATGCCGCTTGGACTGCCGGTACCTATCAGCTGCTTCCGGGGTCCCACAAGCCAAAAAGGCCCAATAGGACTCCTTCTTCAGCCTGACAGCATCCCTCACTGCCGGTGTCCACCACCGGGTTCGAGGGTTGCCACCTCGACAGGCACCAACAACCTTGCGGCCACAGCTCCGATAAGCTGCCTCGACAATAGAGGCGCGGAACACGGCCCACTCGGACTCCATGTCCCCCGCCTCCCTCGGAACGTGTTCAAAGCTCTCCCGGAGGTGGGAGTTAAAGCTCCGTCTTACGGGAGACTCTGCCAGACGTTCCCAGCAGACCCTCACGATACGTTTGGGTCTGCCAGGTCTGACCGGCATCCTCCCCCACCATCGGAGCCAACTCACCACCAGGTAGTGGTCAGTAGACAGCTCCGCCCCTCTCCTCACCCGAGTGTCCAAGACATGCGGCCGCAGATCAGATGAGACGACAACAAAGTCGATCATCGAACTGCGACCTAGGGTGTCCTGGTGCCAAGAGCACATATGGACACAAGTTTATTATTGTTAAACTGTTATATTGAGCAGCGTGACACGTGAAATGTCAGCCTGCCCTAGACTGTCCGCGCATGCGGGTTGCGCGCATGTGGTTGACACAAAAGCTCCACGGGAGATGTTTACATTATCAGCGGGGGGGTCAGCGAAAAACTTCCACCTTGAGAGCAGGATCAGAAAAGTATCGGAGTCAAAGAGGGGGGCCAGCAGCGTCGTGTAGGCGATAAGCAAAGTCGCAAAGAGAAAGTAACGGTTATACTCAAATATGCGCCATGTAAACTGGCCCTTAGATATCAACTTTACGATGATGATGATGTCATCCTTTACGGTGGATGACAACTTTACAGTTGGATTTTACTGATGGACTCGTCAAAAGGCAGGTTCCCCCGCAGCTCTGAAAGCTGCCCCCACGGACACGTTCTATATGTGAGGGTACTTTACAACAAGAAAACCTTTTAGTTGGACCCCAGAGACTCTCCAGAGGAAAAGGTGCACAGCGGACGCTTGTTTCACACTCTGTCTCATATTCACTCCTCTGCCTCGTTTGTCCTCCGCTCCGCTCTGAAGACGTCATTTTCTTGGTCTGTGCTTGTGTTTGTCGTTGTTTTCCCACTCGTTATCTTGGCTGTCTCTCATTTTCTGGCTCCTGCCCACCTCTTTAACAGCGGCGTTTCTCGTCTCGCCTCCCTTACTCTTGCTCTTTTTCCTCAGCGGATTGCCTACGCATTCATTCCTCCACGCCTGCGTTCCCACTAATGGTGGTGGCAGGTGTTCTCCCAGGTGAGAGCCTTTAAAAGCCCTGGCATCAGCACCTCGACAGACCTCCCCCCCTCTGCAGAGCAGACCGAACGCGCTCGTCTCGCTGCACATGCAAACGCATTTAAAGTAGGAAAACACTTGTGTTTGCATGAAGCAGCTGCTTCAGGTGTGAGAGAGAGGCTGGCTGTCTAATTAGACACAGACGTTGGGTTGTACAGACGCAGAGCAGGTAAACAGAAAGGTGACACAGCAGCATAGTTGCCAAGTCCACTTATTATAAGCAACTTTTGGGCTTGTTATTGTCTGCAGCGGCTTATACATTTGCTGTTTCTTTGGTCTCGTTTAGCATGTAAAGTCGCTTGTTTGGGCTTGTTATTCTTTGTTCTTTATTCTTTGTCTAGAGTGACAAGACCACGCTAAAATGAGCTCCAATAAGTGGGGGAAATATGGGAAAAATATAATAAAGAATGGGAGAAAGAGCGCACACTTAAAGCATGATTCAGGATAAAGATTAAAGAAAGTTTTTTGTTGACTTAGCTTACTATGAGTTTGCAGTTTAATTTTATTTTTAAATTTGTACGCATCCTTTATGATTGTCTGTCCATTGTTGTCATCACTCTTCGTTTAAAATTCAGGTCTCTGGTAAATGAGTCCCAGAGGCTTAATGGTATTAATTTGTATAAACAATAATAATAATAATAATAATAATAATAATAATAATAATAATAATAATGAATTTAATTTATAACGCACTTTTCATTAACGAAAATCTCAAAGTGCTACAAAGTGCAACAAAAATCAAAGATCAAATAAAAACAAGTGATAAAATCAAGTAAATCAATGATAGTATCAACTAAGATTAAAGGTAAAATCATGTGGAGGCAGAGTAGGCTCGCTTAAAAAGAAAGGTCTTTAAGCCTTGTTTAAAGTCAACCAGTGACTGTGGAGCTCTCAGGTAGTCAGGGAGGGAGTTCCAGAGGCGGGGGGCAGCCACACAGAATGCCCGGTCTCCCATGGTCCTTAATTATAATAAATATGCAAAATGTATTTTTATTTTTTAGAGTGGATATGTTCTTCAAAGTGTTTAGCATAATTTTGCTGTTTATATGTAATGCCATATTAAATGTATGTTTATACTGTTTAAAAACGGCCTTTGTTTTACACAATGGGGTGGGTTGCCAGTTGGGCTTGTTGTGGGCTTGTTTCCGAATAGCATTTTTGCATGTTTTGGGCTTGTTTCATGGGGGTGGTCGCTTGTTTCTGTTGCAAGATCTGGCAACACTGCACAGCAGTGTGAGGTTACAGACCATTACAGTGGACGGCATGGGTACGGTGGCCGAGGGGTGCAAACGCGCTGCAAAAAGAAAACGGCGCTCCAAAAGTTGAAACACGCATCAAAATGAAAACAACAGCGTTACAAAAGTTGAAACACGCATCAAAATGAAAACAGCAGCGTTCCAAAAGTTGAAACACGCAACAAAATGAAAACAGCGCTCCAACAGATGAGGCGCACTGCAAAAGATAAGTCGCGCTCCCAAAAGGGGACGACCTGCAAATACAGAACGAGCTGCAAATAGGGAAAGCTACAACGGAAGTGCTCCAGACCACTAGGGGCAGTCGAACAAAGAACAAATCATAAGCATATTATAGTTTTCGGAATGGCAATAGTTATTTGTGTATTTTAACTTATTTATTACTGAAGAATATTTTACACATCGAAACTATCTCGTTGTATTTGTTTTAATACTGTGCGATAGTGATGAAATGTATTGATGCTCGGTTGGCTTAGTGGTCTAACACATTGCCTCGAATGTGGGAGACCTGGGTTCGATTCCCGGTCTCGGAAATTTTTGTGGTATTAATTTCTTTTTTTTTTTAAAGCCTTTTGTTTTGGATAAATCGGGTGGAATAGATAAATACATCTACATGTTTATTCTTTGTTGTTGCTTGGTTTATGTTGGTGGCTAGAGTTTTAGTTTGTTTTAGGCAGCAGGCGTGGGGAGGAGGTTGGGGGTTGTCACGCCTCCTCCAGCAACAACCTAAAACAAGCTAAAAGTCTTGCCAACAACATAAACCAAGCAACAACAAATAATAAACATGTAGATGTATTTATCTATTCCACCCGATTTATCCAAAACAAAAGGCTTAAAAAAAAAAGAAATTAATACCACAAAAATTTCCGAGACCGGGAATCGAACCCAGGTCTCCCACATTCGAGGCAATGTGTTAGACCACTAAGCCAACCGAGCATCAATACATTGCATCACTATCGCACAGTATTAAAACAAATACAACGAGATAGTTTCGATGTGTAAAATATTCTTCAGTAATAAATAAGTTAAAATACACAAATAACTATTGCCATTCCGAAAACTATAATATGCTTATGATTTGTTCTTTGTTCGACTGCCCCTAGTGGTCTGGAGCACTTCCGTTGTGGCTTTTCTATTTGCAGCTCGTTCTGTATTTGCAGGTCGTCCTCTTTTGGGAGCGCGACTTATCTTTTGCAGTGCGCCTCATCTGTTGGAGCGCTGCTGTTTTCATTTTGATGCGTGTTTCAACTTTTGGAACGCTGTTGTTTTCATTTTGATGTGTGTTTCAACTTTTGGAAAGCTGCTGTTTTCATTTTGATGCGTGTTTCAACTTTTGGAACGCTGTTGTTTTCATTTTGATGCGTGTTTCAACTTTTGGAACGCCGTTTTCTTTTTGCAGCGTGCTGTTCTGTTTTTGCAGCGCGTTTGCACCCCTCGGCCACCGTACATGGGTCACCGGAGCTGAGCCAGTGTGCCCAGATGAATGGGAAGCTGGAAAAAGCAGCTTTGTGATGAGACGGCGTGCAGGCCACCCTCTGCGCTCTGCTTTTCAATCAGTCAGCAACTTATTTCTCTGCAGCTTCAGAGCGACTTTCACCTGCACTCAATGGACAACCTTTATTTCACGGGAGAAGTGGCGGTTCTTTGTGTCCCACAGGGCTGGCTCCATTTCTACCAGTCGGCTGCTTCACTGAACTTTTTACTCGAGCTCGTAAATTTCACTTAGGATATTGGAAAGATAATTCAAATCCTCTGAAGTGGGGTAATGTGGAAAGGTTAGGGAGAATTAATAACTTGCCTGTTGCAGATAGCTCTTTGAACAAACTTAGTTAGGAGGAAAACTTTTTTTCTGATCAGTCTGATGAGATAACAACTACCGGTAGTCTGAGCAAGAATTTATGTAAAATTTTATGCAAACTAAAGTGTAATGAGAAACTAACCGCAAAGAAAATACGTTATAAACATTACTGGCATGATGTCAGGGGATTTTTGGTCACAGGTTATGAATGTTTTTATTACTAAGGCTGAAAACTTTCTTCCCCTCCGCTCTGAAAACAAGAAGCCCAAAACAAGCCGAGACCGTCGCCCATGACATCATCTCTGCCCATGAACCATATGTTTGTGTAAAAGGAGACTGCAGCTGGCTTCCACCCCCTGAACTCTGAACCTTCTGAGCTGAGAGGAGTAGAAAAGTGAGCGGATAATGCAGTTTTCATGCGTGTACATAAGTACGTACATATATACCATACCATACCATACCATTTTATTTATAAAGCACTTTAAACAGGAACAAGTCCACCAAAGTGCTGGACAAACAAACACGCAACAGGCAACACATACAATGAAGTACAACACGAAAAACATAAAAACATTGCAGATCATAAATCAAACGATCCAGTACACATCAGCTGGCATTGAAAGCGATGGAGTAGTAGTGAGTTTTTAACCGGGATTTGAAAACCGAGAGGGAGGGGGCCTGTTTGATGAGCAGCGGTAACTCGTTCCAGAGTCTTGGGCCTGCTACAGAGAACGCTCTGTCACCCCTGCGCTTAAGGCGAGTTTCTGGAACTATTAAGAGTACCTGATCCTCTGACCTCAAAGCACGTGGAGGGACATATGGGTGTATCAGATCCGAGAGATAGGCGGGGGCGAGACTGTTCAGCGATTTGTAGACATACATGAGAATTTTGAATTGGATTCGAAGATGAACCGGTAGCCAGTGAAGGGAGGCCAAGACTGGTGTAATGTGCTCTCTTTTGCGTGTGCTGGTTAAAAATCGGGCAGCTGCGTTCTGAACCAGTTGTAATCGTGCAATGGTGGCTTGACTGACGCCAAACAGAAGTGAATTGCAGTAATCAAGCCTAGATGTAATGAATGCGTGAATCACTGTCTCCAGGTGCTTTTTGGATAATATGGGCTTCAGCTTAGACAGACGCCTCAGCTGGAAAAAACAGGATTTGACAATCATGTTTACATGACTGTTGAGTTTCATGGAAGGATCCATTATCACTCCCAGATTTTTGACTTTTTGTTTTTCTGACAGGGGTAGAGCAGACAGGTCAATGCAGTGGTTTGAGGTTGTGTCATTGGGAAGGAACAATATGGCTTCAGACTTCTTATCATTGAAGCTTAAGAAATTTAAAGCCATCCAGTCCCTGATGTCAGCCAGGCAGTCGAGCAGAGGTTGAATAGAGCCTGTACCATTTTGTCTTAGGGGGAAGTAGATTTGACAGTCATCAGCGTAGAAGTGGAAAGGTATATTGTGTTTCCGGAAGATAGCACCGAGTGGCAGCAGGTATAAGGAGAACAAGAGAGGACCCAGGATGGACCCCTGCGGAACCCCCCATTTAAGAGCCGCCACTGCAGAAGTAAAATCGTTGATGGACACACAAAAAGACCTGTCAGAGAGGTAGGATCTGAACCAGTTTAGGGCTGATCCTGAGATGCCCACCCACTGCTCCAACCTAGCAATGAGGATCTCATGGTCAATGGTGTCGAAAGCGGATGTGAGGTCCAATAGGACAAGCAGCACAGAGTCACCAGTATCTGTGGATAGAAAGATGTCGTTAAAAACCTTCAGTAGGGCAGTCTCAGTGCTGTGGAGGGATTTGAAGCCAGACTGGAATAGCTCGGGGATAGCGTGATCCTCCAGGAAGCACTTTAGTTGGGACTCAACTATTTTCTCTAGAAGTTTAGAAACAAATGGGAGTCTGGAGACAGGCCTGAAGTTGGATAATACTGACGGGTCGAGGTTTGGTTTTTTCAGGAGGGGTTGAACAGCAGCATGTTTTAATGATTTTGGCACCACACCCGAGGATAGACTGCTATTAACAATAGAGAGAATGGCGGGACCTAGAGTGTGAAAAACCTCCTTTAGAAGCCGAGGGGGGACCACATCGAAGGGGGAGCCAGATGGTTTCAGGCTACACATGACCTGCTCTAGAGAGGACAGAGAGACTGGTTCAAAATGGTCAAACACAGCAACAGATTGAGGTGGGATGGATGGATCGTGAGATGGAGGAGAAATGAGAGCCCTGGTGGTTGCGATTTTATCTAAAAAGAAATGTTGGAAGTTCTCGCACAGCTCAGTCGAGGCTTCCATGGGTGATTGTTCAGTGAGGTGGAGAACAGAGTTTAGGGTGGAGAACAGAACTCGAGGGTTACGAGAATTTGCAGCAATGATATCAGCGAAGTATTGTGATTTAGCAGTTATCACTGCTTTCTGATATCGGCGCCAGCTCTCTTTTACCATCTCAAAAGAGACCTGCAGACTGTCTTTTTTCCACTTCCTCTCCACCTTTCGGCATTGCTGCCTCGCAGCTCTGGTCGTGTCATTCAGCCACGGTTCGGCCCTGAGTTTTGGTCTTCTCGTTTTGATAGGCGCTACTTTATCCAAAGTCTTTAAACAAACAGAGTCAAACTGGTTTGTCAGCTCCTCAGTGCTGGAGAGGAACCCCGGGGGCTGAATTAACATGTCATTGTTGTAGACCTCAGTGAAACGTGCGGCAGTTAAATGGTTAACATTCCTGCCTTTACGTGCAGGAATGCATGTTTTAGGATTTACATGGGGGATGGTGAACTGAAAATTCACTGGCCTATGATCTGAGAATACAGTGTCTCCTATTTCAAGGTTTGAAACGGTCACATCACATGTTAAAACAAGGTCCAACAAATGTCCACGCTGCTGCGTGGGAGAGTTCACGTGTTGAGTTAAATTAAATGAGTCCAATAAATCTAAAAAGTCCTTAACCATGGGCTTCTCAGGACAACACACGTGCAAGTTGAAGTCGCCTGAAATGACGACCCGAGAATATTTAGCTGTAATTTCAGCCAAGAAATCAGAAAACTCGCTGATGAAGTTCTTAGAACGAGGCGGCCGGTAGACAAGAGCACACAAAGTTACAGGTGAATGTCCGAGTTCAAACACAGTCAGCTCAAAGCTAGAGCAGGAGACTGGAATGGACAGTTGTTTACAGTCAAAAGTTGATTTGAAGATAGTTAATAACCCACCGCCACGACCTGATGGTCGCGGGTCGTTAAAAAACAAACAGTTTGGTGGTATTATTTCCGTCAGCGCGCTGGACTCACCCGACGACATCCACGATTCTGTGATGCAGAAAAAGTCCAAGTCGTGCTCTTCAAAGTAATCCCTGAGGATGAACGTTTTGTTGCAAACAGATCGGGCGTTGACAACACAGAATTTGATGATATCCGAGCTAGCCGCTGATGAGCTGCTAGCAGCTGATGTGCTAACAGCTGGTGGGGGAGCGCCCCGCGGCTCGCTGCCCACAGAGAGCTGCTCCGGCCGGAGATCCCCGTTGTTTTCCTGGTCCGTGCACGCGGGAGACTGGCGATGAGAATCGAGACCATCAGCTGAAGACAGCGAGGCAGAACGCCGGGCTCTGAGCTTCACCAGCCGGCCAGCTCGTGAGCCGCGTTTCTTCCTCCGAGTCGATCGATTTCTCCGTGCAGGCTGGTGCGAAGAGCAGCGGAGGTAAACGGGCAGCTCGTCTCCGAGCAACGGGGGCAGAGGGGGCCTCCCCGATCCCGAGGTACGCTCATACTGGCCCGAATCAGCGACATCCGCGGCAGCAAACCGTAAATCCAGAAGCTGCTTCCGATCATAAACCAGCAGTGTAGTTATGTCTCCAATGAAGAACGAACAAAACACAAAAATTCCAAACACCCACAGGAGAGGTGGACACGCAGCCATGCTTACGGGCGCCATCTTGACAGTATATATATATATATATATATATATATATATATATATATATATATATATATATATATATATATATATATATATATGTTACGACCGGTAAAGGCCAAAACATACAAAGTGGACACTGACACAGAAAAAGAATTAAAACGATTTTTATTAAACTAAAACTAAGAGCCTCCAGGCTGGCAGGGTCCTCCCAGGCTTCTCACCAGGACTGGAGCGTCCTCTCCTGGATCAGCGTCCAAAGGAAAAGAAAATTAATAAAAAGTACAAATAAGTGTTGGACTGGTGGGCGAGGCCAAAAACAATAAAACGCCACCCAGGTTGATCCAATCCTGTACAGGACCGTCGTACCCCCCCAGGCGACGATCTACCTTACCAAAGAAGTCCCTCTAAATAAACAAAACACGAGAACTGGACTACCTGCACCCACACAGTCAAAAGTACAAACAAATGAGAAAGAGAAAAAGGTAACAGTCCCTCACTGTTGATCCCAGTTGTCCTCCTGAACAACTGCACAGACACTGCCCTCAGTGTCTCCAAAATTAACTCAAACAGGCCCCTGTGGCACAGGCCCACACCTCTTAAGTTAAACCAAAGTGGCAGCCAGCACTTAAGGTGCCTTAACCCACACAGAACTCTGCTTTAAGCAGCCAGAGTCACTTTAAGAGCTTAACCAGCTCACCTTCCACTCCCCCTGGAGCAGACTCACAAACAAGCGGAGAGGGTGGAGCTCTCCTCAATGTTTGTACATCCTACAGCTTCCCAGCTGTTAAACATCTAGTGTTTCCTACACCAGTCTCAAACAAGCTTAAAACTTGTTTCACACAACCCTAGTAAATACTAAGGCTGTCACAAGAGCACCCTTTGCTCTACATGTGCTGTTTAGGCAGCACCAGTCATTTAAGACATTTACTGTAAGTCATATAAGAGCCTAAGCTCAATGCATTCTACACGAGTGCTCAACTCACAGTGATCAAAAGTGGGTGGAGAACACTTCTGAACACACACACATGCAGCATAAAACTGCTTTGAGCAAAACTTGGTTTTTACCTGCAACAGGATTCCAAGTATTTCCAACAAGCCCCCTTGCTTGCGTCCACCAACCTCAATTGGCAATCTCAACAACTCCCTTGCTCCAAGCAAAGGCTCCACAGTGTTCAGGTCTCAGCTCAGACTATTTAAAAGGCTGAGAGCAAACAGGTGTTTCACCTGAGCTAATCAAGCCTGATTAGGCTGAGTGAAAAAAAGTGCAGCTACAGGCTGCTGGTGCTTTCTTTAGCAGACTGCAGCCAACCTAAACACAATAATGATGTTTTTAAAAAAAACTCTGAACCCCCTCAGGTTCATAACACCCCCACCGAAAGTTATTTTGTATGGGGGTGATGTGTATGTTAGGGGAAAACATCACACATCCACCCATACAAAAAAAACAGAGGGTTAAAATGTAGCGGCCACATTACCTAAATGGACTAAAAACATCATTTAAAAAACTAGTCCATAAAACCGCTAACATTTTCTACAGTCACACTCAAAAAGTTTTAAAACCAAACAAGCAGCGCTTGTCTAAGTTTACCCTGAAAAGCTTTTTATTAGTCATCGACCCCAAACAAAAAACACCATAGTTGGTGCCAGCGTGTGACTGAATACTGGTCTTGACAGTCAGGGGGGATCTGTCCTCATTCTCTGCACCGGACAGCATCCCTGTGTCAGTTTCAACAGCTCTGCTCTCAGCCACACTGTAAGCACAGAGACAGTTAGACACAGAATCATGTGCATTGTGCTCAATGTAGGGTTGCAGCACCTCACATTTCACAGACAGCAAAAATGCATTTTCTGCTGCACTTTTAGTAATCGATTGCACATTGTCCTTCAACACTCCCTCATTGTTCTCTGCAAGAGAAAACAAAGGAACAGGTGGAATTGTTTTGTGTGACTTCACCTTCTTTGATAATTTCAGGTCCTCTCCTGACTGAACTAGATGTTCAGTTCCAAACAGCAGATGAAGACTTTTCCCCATGTCGATATAGTCTTTATTCTTCAGTTCCATCAACTGTTGTCTGGACAACAGAAGTTTTGCTTCATCTACTTCATTTGCAAACATTTCTGTTTTTACAGGAACTTGTTTCTCTTCAAGACTCGTCATAAATGTGTCACTTAAGTACACATCATCATCTCCATCATTGTTTTTAGCAGGAGCTACAGAAGAATGCAAAGAAACAGGAGGAACTGTTTCTTTTGGGTCCTCAGTCAGGTTCAATGGGACTTCCTCTGCTTCAGAACTGAATAAAAAACATTCACACAGATTAATGTCAAGTTCATTCAGCTCAAAGTTATTAAAATCCCCATCTGACTGAACTTGTTCAGGTTCAGTTTCATGTAATAAGAAAAAACTGTCACCCAAATTGATGTCATCCTCAATGTTCTCCTCCTGAAGACAATGTTCCTGTGGCGCCATCTCCTGTTGAAGTGTGAGAGGCTCACCTTCTTGAGTGCAAGGCTCTGGTGTCGCCTTTAGATGACACACTGTAGAACATGAATGTTGCTTTTCCAGTTGCTTTTTCAGTTCAGCTTTGAGCCTCAACACTCTCAACTCCTCCTGCAACTTCAGTATGTTTTGTTCACGAGCAACTTGAAGTCTTTGTCGTTCAATTTCCTCTTGTTCCCACAGACGCTTCTTTTCCTCCAAAGCAGCTTGACGTCTTTGTTGTTTAATTTGCAGTTCAAGCTCTTGTTTTTCTTTTAAAGCAACTTGCTCCTGCTCAAGAGCAGCTCGCTCCTCTTCAAGCTTCTTTCTCTCCATGGCAATCCAAACGTTCTCTTTCCTCAACATTTTCTCTCAAACGCACTTGCTCATTAAGCTCAGGAAAAATCCCAAGCTGAACCAATTCACAAAGCAGTTCACTCCCAACCATTCATCATCAGCATATTTTCTGACATCAATGTTAAAATGGTTTGCTACCCTTAGCTTTTGTTCTATTGTGCAGTCTACAAAGACTTGCACTGTGGGATGTTCAAGAAATCTTTTTAAATTGAAAGCCATGTTGTTGAGCAAAAACAAAAAAACTGTTTCTTTGTTTTTAAACAGCTTACTCAAACAGTTCACCACCAAATGTCCTGCACACAGATGACAGTAAACCAAAACACAAATGCCCTACTGCTCTTGAATGTATCACAGGCAGCAGCATACACACACAGCTGATAGTACTCTGCAATCAGCACCAAAGAGAAGCTTCAGCCAGCTTCCAACTGCTGAAGTTAAGTCCTTCACAAATTTGGTGACTAATTTTTTTTTAAGTTCACACTTTTGACAAACCCCCAAATAAATGTGAACAGAAAAACTGTTCAACCTAGCAAACACCATTAAGTATGTCAGCTGTACACCGCACAGAACACACAAAAACACAGCTCAAGGCTATTTGTGAAACTGCCTGTCACAAACACTGTGTTTTAACTAATCAACGAGCCCCCATTAAATATTTAAGCACCCAAGCTCAAACAATGTCTGTTCAAAGACAGACCACCACCAACATGCACAGTAGGTGCACAGAACAAACAAGCAGCTTACCACTACACAAACTAGCTCATGCAAATCCAACACAACTCCTAAACTAGTTTGTTCATTCACATCCCAGACAAATCCTAAACTAACCAAAACAGCTCGTTCATTCAGATCCCGGACGAGCCCCCAATTTATATGTTACGACCGGTAAAGGCCAAAACATACAAAGTGGACACTGACACAGAAAAAGAATTAAAACGATTTTTATTAAACTAAAACTAAGAGCCTCCAGGCTGGCAGGGTCCTCCCAGGCTTCTCACCAGGACTGGAGCGTCCTCTCCTGGATCAGCGTCCAAAGGAAAAGAAAATTAATAAAAAGTACAAATAAGTGTTGGACTGGTGGGCGAGGCCAAAAACAATAAAACGCCACCCAGGTTGATCCAATCCTGTACAGGACCGTCGTACCCCCCCAGGCGACGATCTACCTTACCAAAGAAGTCCCTCTAAATAAACAAAACACGAGAACTGGACTACCTGCACCCACACAGTCAAAAGTACAAACAAATGAGAAAGAGAAAAAGGTAACAGTCCCTCACTGTTGATCCCAGTTGTCCTCCTGAACAACTGCACAGACACTGCCCTCAGTGTCTCCAAAATTAACTCAAACAGGCCCCTGTGGCACAGGCCCACACCTCTTAAGTTAAACCAAAGTGGCAGCCAGCACTTAAGGTGCCTTAACCCACACAGAACTCTGCTTTAAGCAGCCAGAGTCACTTTAAGAGCTTAACCAGCTCACCTTCCACTCCCCCTGGAGCAGACTCACAAACAAGCGGAGAGGGTGGAGCTCTCCTCAATGTTTGTACATCCTACAGCTTCCCAGCTGTTAAACATCTAGTGTTTCCTACACCAGTCTCAAACAAGCTTAAAACTTGTTTCACACAACCCTAGTAAATACTAAGGCTGTCACAAGAGCACCCTTTGCTCTACATGTGCTGTTTAGGCAGCACCAGTCATTTAAGACATTTACTGTAAGTCATATAAGAGCCTAAGCTCAATGCATTCTACACGAGTGCTCAACTCACAGTGATCAAAAGTGGGTGGAGAACACTTCTGAACACACACACATGCAGCATAAAACTGCTTTGAGCAAAACTTGGTTTTTACCTGCAACAGGATTCCAAGTATTTCCAACAAGCCCCCTTGCTTGCGTCCACCAACCTCAATTGGCAATCTCAACAACTCCCTTGCTCCAAGCAAAGGCTCCACAGTGTTCAGGTCTCAGCTCAGACTATTTAAAAGGCTGAGAGCAAACAGGTGTTTCACCTGAGCTAATCAAGCCTGATTAGGCTGAGTGAAAAAAAGTGCAGCTACAGGCTGCTGGTGCTTTCTTTAGCAGACTGCAGCCAACCTAAACACAATAATGATGTTTTTAAAAAAAACTCTGAACCCCCTCAGGTTCATAACAATATATGTATATATATATATATATATATATATATATATATATATATATATATATATATATATATATATATATATATATATATATATATATATATCCATCCATCCATCCATTTTCTTCCGCTTATCCGGGGTCGGGTCGCGGGGGTAGCAGCCTAAGTAGGGAGGCCCAGACTTCCCTCTCCCCAGCCACTTGGAGCAGCTCCTCTGGGGGAATCCCAAGGCGTTCCCAGGCCAGCCGAGAAACATAGTCCCTCCAGCGTGTCCTGGGTCTTCCTCTGGGTCTCCTCCCGGTGGGACATGCCCGGAACACCTCACCAGGGAGGCGTCCAGGAGGCATCCTAACCAGATGCCCGAGCCACCTCAACTGGCTCCTCTCGATGTGGAGAAGCAGCGGCTCTACTCCGAGTCCCTCCCGGATGACTGAGCTTCTCACCCTATCTCTAAGGGAGAGTCCAGCCACCCTGCGGAGAAAACTCATTTCAGCCGCTTGTATCCGAGATCTTGTTCTTTCGGTCATAACCCAAAGCTCATGACCATAGATGAGGGTGGGAACGTAGATCGATCGGTAAATTGAGAGCTTTGCCTTTTGACTCAGCTCTCTCTTCACCACGACAGACCGGTACAGCGCCCGCTTCACTGCGGACGCTGCACCTATCCGCCTATCGATCTCACGCTCCAGTTTTCCCTCATTCGTGAACAAGATCCCGAGATACTTAAACTCCTCCACTTGGGGCAGGACCTCCTCCCCGACCCGGAGAGGGCACGCTACCCTTTTCCGGCTCAAGACCATGGCCTCGGATTTGGAGGAACTGATCCTCATCCCGGCCGCATCGCATTCAGCTGCAAACCGCTCCAGTGAAAGCTGTAGATCACGAGCTGATGAAGCCAATAGGACCACATCATCTGCAAAAAACAGAGAAGCGATTCTAAGGCCACCAAAACGGATCCTCTCAACACCTTGGCTGCGCCTAGAAATTCTGTCCATAAAAGTTATAAACAGAATCGGTGACAAAGGGCAACCTTGGCGGAGTCCAACTCTCACCGGAAACGAGCCTGACTTACTGCCGGCAATGCGGACCAAGCTCTGACACCGGTCGTACAGGGACCTAACAGCCCATATCAATGGGCCTGGTACCCCATACTCCCGGAGTACCCGCCACAGAACCCCCCGAGGGACGCGGTCGAATGCCTTTTCCAAGTCTACAAAGCACATGTAAACTGGTTGGGCAAACTCCCACGCACCCTCCAGGACCCTGTTGAGGGTGTAGAGCTGGTCTAGTGTTCCACGACCAGGACGAAAACCACACTGCTCCTCCTGAATCCGAGGTTCGACTATCCGACGGACCCTCCTCTCCAGAACCCCTGAATAGACCTTACCAGGGAGGCTTAAGAGTGTGATCCCTCTATAGTTGGAACACACCCTACGGTCCCCCTTTTTGAATAGGGGAACCACCACCCCAGTCTGCCAATCCAAGGGAACTGCCCCCGATGTCCACGCGATATTGCAGAGTCGCGTAAGCCAACACAACCCCACAACATCCAGAGCCCTAAGGAACTCAGGACGAATCTCATCCACCCCCGGAGCCTTGCCACCGCGGAGCTTTTTAACCACCTCGGCGACCTCCGCACCAGAGATTGGAGAGCCCGATCCAAAGTCCCCAGGCTCCGCTTCCTCAGTGGAAGACGTGCCAGTAGGATTGAGGAGGTCTTCGAAGTATTCCGCCCACCGACTCACAACATCCCGAGTTGAGGTCAACAGCACGCCATCCCCACCATAAATGGTGTTGGTCGCGTACCGCTTTCCCCCCCTGAGACGCCGGATGGTGGACCAGAATCGCCTCGAAGCCGTACGGAAGTCATTCTCCATGGCCTCTCCGAACTCCTCCCACGCCCGAGTTTTTGCCTCAGCAACCACCCGAGCCGCATGCCGCTTGGACTGCCGGTACCTATCTGCTGCTTCCGGGGTCCCACAGGCCAAAAAGGCCCAATAGGACTCCTTCTTCAGCTTGACAGCATCCCTCACCGCCGGTGTCCACCACCGGGTTCGAGGGTTGCCACCACGACAGGCACCAACAACCTTG
>JBBPBX010011712.1:0-23286 GCA_038048925.1 Garcialebias charrua
TGACAGGAAGCCAGTTATGGAGAATGGGTGTAATATGTTCAAATTTACAAACTCTCAACAAAATCCTTGCTGCACTGTTTTGAATATATTGGAGCTTCTGAAGGTTTTTGCCAGGGATTCCAATAAACAGGGACTTGCAGTAGTCAAGCCTGTTAAGTGTTACTTTATTTGCCTTTTCCCCCCTCAGCTGTTTGTTGAAAACATCAAACTAATACTTGGTGATTTCTTTAAATTCAGTGCCATTAAATACAATTTATTGAGTGTACATGCATATTGATGGCGAAGAGCTGAAAACATTGAGAAATTCACCTTAAAACATGATGAATGTGATCTGGGAAATGTGTGAAAACTCTGTATGAGGCTCTTCGCCCCAGGTGGCGTTGTGGGCTGGCTGACACTCTGCAGCTCCTACTCATATCCTGTTCCAGCTGTCTCACCTGTTTCCAGTATCTCAACAACAGCGCATACCATTCGTCATCACTGGATGGTACTGTCACCGTGGTATTTTTTAATAATTAACATTGAAGGCTTGATAGTTTTTGGTTCTTATAGTTTTGTACTCAACTTCATTGTGTTTCTCCTTTGCGTAGTTTCATCTCTGATCCACAGACAGCTGGACTGAAGAACCCTCAGCATTCGTGCTCCTCACCACCCTAAATGTTCTTGCTTTGGTTCACTGATCATTTACCCACAACAATATGCTCACTACTCCACTACCTACCTGCCCACTCTCCACAACTACACCTCATTCCTCTGGACTCCTGGATCCTCCTTCCCCTTCCTTAAACTGAAAAAAGACAAGCAAGCCAAACAAATCTTCTCACTATTCATTATGCTGATGAAGATTCTCAGTCGTCCAGGACATGATAAAATAAAAAAAAGGCGTTCAATACAGAACAACTGGACTTTATTTGTTGCAGAAAACGTTTCGACTCCTATCCAGGAGTAGCCTGGTTAAAACCAGACCCTTGTCCTTCACTTCGCTTTGGACTAGGGTCTGGGACTTCTCCCATAGACAAGGATTTCTCCGGTCGATTTTTGACCGGACCAATCAGAGAACAGAAGGCGGAGTTTTGAACGACGTCGACTGACGTCGTCAGTTAAAATGGCTGCCGCCACGAAGGAATTTTCATGAAAACAAGGTAAAAAACTATTATTTCTTTGCTGAGAAAAAATATATTTCTTAGCTGACGTTATATCAGAAGTGTTCCTGAGCTTAACAGTTCCTAAATCAATTCACGAAATGGTCAAATCTGCTGGATTGTTTCGGTTTGACATTTTCCAAACAGCCTCGGGTGCGCTACGAAAATAAATGATAAAAAATCAAATTTTATCTCAAATGTTTCATCTAGGCCAACAGTCAGTAAATTAGAGCCATATAATTACACACTGGTAGCAGAAAAAATATCCACCGAGTGGTTTCTGAGCTATTTATCTGAATAGCCTGGACCTCGCCAGGCTAAACTAACAAAACTCCGCCTTCTGTTCTCTGATTGGTCCGGTCAAAAATCGACCGGAGAAATCGTTGTCTATGGGAGAAGTCCCAGACCCTAGTACAAAGCGAAGTGAAGGACAAGGGTCTGGTTTTAACCAGGCTAATCCAGGAGGCAATTTACATACAGTTTTGTGTCTTCTGTCAGAGACCTCAAGGGAACCCCCTACTGTTAAGGTGTGATCTGTCAATTTACATGTATGTGTTACCTCAGCTTGCAATTTACATATGATGGTGCGTGGTTCTGTTATAACTCCAAACTCGCACAGTTTGTTTCAGTGACCTTAACAAACCCCCTACTGTTAAGCTGTGATGTGTCGTTTTGTCAATTTAAATAGAATGGGCATGTTATCTCATGTATGTGTGGGGTTATTTCAGCTTCCAATTTGCATATGTTGGTGCGTGGCATGTCAGCCTGTTTTAAAACTTCTCTGTCTCACAGCTGCCATTCTGAATTGAAAAAGCCTCCTGGATAGGAGTCGAAACGTTTTCTGCAACAAATAAAGTCCAGTTGATCTTGTATTGAATGCCTTTTTTTGATTTCACTATTCATTCATTTGGAATTGTAGACAAACGGTTAAAATGTACAGTAGCCTATCTCTCCTGCCATGACAAACTCAAAAGATCAATTATTTTACTGTTTTAACTACGACACCGCATTAATACTTTATATGTACGGTAATTTGTTATACAACAGAAAGGGGGGAAATCTAAAGGTATGCAGCATGTGCAACATGTAGACATGCTGTCAGTTTTGAGCGAACGCTGCCCTAATAAAAGAGCTGACCAGGTCTGACCTTGAAAAAAATAGTCCATGCATTCGTTACAACCCTGCATGACTGCTGTAACTCGCTTTATGTTTGGGTCAGTCAGGCTTCTCTTTCACGGCTCCAGCTCGTCCAAAATGCTGCAGCTCAGCTATTAACTGGAACTCATAGGTTTGAGCAGTGGTGGAGAAAGTACTCAAACGCTGTACTTTAGTAAAAGTACAAATAAACAGACAAAAATGTACTCCAGTAAAAGTAGAAGTACCATAGTAATGTTTTTACTTAAGTAAAAGTAAATAAGTACTTGCTTTAAAAAAAACTTAAAGTATTAAAGTAAAAGTACTTACTGAATGTATTACCTAATGCAATGGTGTACAATATCATTAAGTGTGGCTACTGTATGTATATTTTCTGTAATGCATAAATAGTTTTGAGCCATTTTAATGAACAATGCTGCAGATAATACATGTTTTTTATCGTGTTTACTCTGTGACACAGTTCACACTTGGACTTGTGATTATGTGCGTCAGAATTTCAGGGATGAAATGCAGAGTTCAATGTCATTAAACAAAATAAGAAAGAGGAATGATTATACCTTTGAAATTTTTTATTTAACACAGAACAAAATCAATGTGTCATTTTAACTGCAGCAAAAACATTAAAGTAAAAGTTGTCTGATGAAAAAAAGGAACATTAGACCTAACAAAGGAACAGGCTCTGGTCATTTCAACTGCAGTTTGTCATAAACTCTAGTTCAAATACTATGTAGTCAACCTTGTAATGGATTAATAGTGAACAATATTTTAACTTCCTGACACCATTTTCAAAACTTGGACCTGAGTGTCGAAACATTTTGTGACATCGCTTGTCTCCTAACATCTCATGAACTGACACATTTTAATATTGCAGCAAGAATTTCTTGTTCAAGTTCAGAAGAAGTTGGTTTTCAAAGTTTTTTTAGCCCCGTCTGGCTCTTTTGGGAGAGAGAATCTGTCCTGCTGTACTGAACAGTCTTTCAATAGTCTTTCAATAATATGTCAATTATCTTTCAATTATCTATCTTTCAATAGTCTATCAATAAGGTCATGGGTGTTGTGTATCTTTTGGCTGAATTGGTGGAATCCATTGTGGATGTGTTAGTGGTGCTGTGGGTGCTCCCAGCTCAATGACGTATATATATGGGGGAGTGGTGGCGCAGTGGTTAGAGACGGTGGGCCTGAGATCGGAAGATCGCCGGTTCAAGCCCCGGTACCAACAACATCAAAAAATGTGGGTGAAGGTGAAATACCCACACCTGCCTCCACCCTTATTCGCCCCACTCTGAGCCCCTGAGCAAGGCACTTAACCCCCACCATCTGCTCCCTAACAGGTCTCTGTTGAAAATGAGTTCTCGTGGCTCAATGAGACTTATAAATAAAGGATAAATGAAAAAGTACTAGAATATACGTCATTGGTCCAGCTCTTCTTGAAGGCGGGTCTAATGTTACCTGTCCACTTTGCAGTGATTCAATGGACCAACTCCCCTCTCAACATCAGTTACTTTCAAACTAATGACAAATCAAAAAACTGCAACGTGAATGTAACTTGTGACACAACACATTATGGAGATGTAGTGTAGTAGAAAGTACAGATACTTCATGTAAAATGTAGTGCAGTAAAAGTACCCACATTTAAATCTACTTAAGTAAAGTACAGATACATGAAAAATGAACTTAAGTACAGTAACAAAGTATTTGTACTTAGTTACATCCCACCATTGGGTTTGAGCACATTTCACCAGTTTTGTCCTCCCTTCACTGGCTCCTTGTGCGTGTTAGAATTGATTTTAAAATTCTCCTGTTGACATTTAAGTGCATTAACGGCCTTGTAACCTCCCGCATACCTCTCTAGCCTACTTCAACCATATGTTCCTTCTCAGGCGCTGAGCTCATCTGACCGGCTGCTTTTGGTGGTACCAAAAACCAGAATGAAACTCAGAAGAGATCAGGATTTTTCAGTCATTGGCCCTAAACTTTGGAACAATCTGCCCTTCACCATTACTTCACTTCACTCCCTGCTTTTAAATCTCTCCTGTCTGTATTCACTGATATTTAACAGTACGATCTGATTTATTATCCCATTGTTTCTCATTGTGTTTGTGTTTTTATGTTTTCATTCATCGATGTTTTTCATTTATATCTTGATTTTTTTGCTTGATGCTGTGATTTTATTGTTAAGCACTTTGGCAACAGCGGCTGTTTTAAATGTGATTCCATAAATTTGACTTGACTAATAAAAGAGTGGGGAAAACCCTCTCAAAACGAGCAGCTGTGCTTCCTTGAGAGTGAAGGAAAATTGCACTGACTGAAAGTTACCTGGAGGGTCACCAAACATGAGCAGGAAACATCATCTGTTGGGCTTTGAGTTTCTCTAGGTGGATTTGGGTTATTAAAGGTCAAACGATTGTGCGGCCAACTCAGATTTTGGTCTTGAACTTCCCAGCAGGTTCGGCTGGGGTCATGGTGAAGCTGTGATGGAGGCTGTGGAGGAGTGATGGTCACAGTACACGTTGTCCTGGCCCCTCTCCTTCATCAAGGGCCTGCTTGCTGACGGTGGAATGACATCACCAGGGGGGGCCCTTTGTCCCTCTGTTCAGGAGCGTTGAAATTTTGCACACAAAGGCTGCGTGGCGCTCCTATCTCTACATCTCAGTGGACGCAGCACTTTTGAAAATCCCTAACGAGATTAAACCGTGGTGCAATCAGCTGTCAGTCTGAACACACTGGCTGCTTCTCAGAACTCACATAGGATGTCTAAGCCCCGCTGTTCAAACGGAACACGCAAAAGACACATCCAGAGCTGCAGCGGGATGAATGGATCCAAGAATGCTGGGACCACTTAGAGCAAGAGATCTGCGTAATAGATCACCAGGTCATATTGTTTGTGTTGTTAGATTCCTCCTTTTTATTGTTTGTTTTGATTTTTTCAAAACACAAGTTTTACATATATATTTCATGGCACCTTTTAATGATAAAGACTTTAAAACATCTATTTAAATCGTACACTTAAAGTGCTTGAACACATGTAATTTAGGGATTCAGGTGTTACTCAAAAAAGCTCCTATTTAATTTTATATCTCCATCCAACTTAAATTAGTTCTTTAGGTACGCCTAAAATGTACCTTTTTGAAACATGAGAAAAATGGAAAAATTTCAGTGCATATTTTGTGTTTTGTTTTAATAAAATATTAAGACACAAATGTATTAAACCAAAGCATTTTTAACTGATTCAAAACTTTTGTTTGAGCTGGAGTTGATTCATTTGAACTTACTTTTCTTTAAGCAAGTGCAGTCAGCTTTGTTGGAAGTGAAACACTTGAATAAAACGATTATTATTATTGTTTCATAAACTTTGTGTTACTTGTGTCAGCGCTGTAAACTGAAAAAAATAAAACTGCTGTGATTGAAATGGACAAAAATATACAATGGTTCATTTCAACAGAGTAATACACAGAGCGTACAGAGAATTATTCCTGCGTACTGCTGGGCTAGCGAAAGCTAGTCCGGCACATTTTCCTTAACCTCAAAGTTTTTTCTTCTCCTCTTTCCGCAGACTGCTTCGCTCGACGGCGCTCGACGGCGCTAACTGCGTCACACCGCTACCTCTGCTAATTTGTAGCAGGCTAGCCAGCAAAAGCGACGCGATGGAGGAGACGTCTCAAATAAAAAGAAAAAAGATCTTGGAAGGACTCGCTCGTCTTATCTCGGACATGCCTCCAGAGAAAGGAAAGCGAAAGACAAGACTTCCGAAAAAGACCAACAGGACGGCGAGCCCAACCTCGCGCGCCTGCCCCAGCGGATGCGGTTTTTCCCTCTCAGCGACGGACACCCACGAGGCCTGACCCGTCTGCTTGGGGATGCTGCACGCGAATATGGCGCTGGATGCGCCCGAGTCTTGCCCACACTGCAGCCAGATGCTGGAGGCAGTGAGGAGGCACCGGGTGGACTTTGTCGCCAAGGCCATGGGGGCTGCTGCGGCGCTAGCAGACCCGGACACTACTGAGCCTTTGACTCCCACACCGGAGCTCGAGAGCATGGCTTTGGATGACAGCACCCGGGTCGAATGGGGCCAGCGCATCTGGGCTGTCGCCCCATTCGACCCGGGTGCTGTCATCCAAAGCCATGCTCTCGAGCTCCGGTGTGGGAGTCAAAGGCTCAGTAGTGTCCGGGTCTGCTAGCGCCGCAGCAGCCCCCATGGCCTTGGCGACAAAGTCCACCCGGTGCCTCCTCACTGCCTCCAGCATCTGGCTGCAGTGTGGGCAAGACTCGGGCGCATCCAGCGCCATATTCGCGTGCAGCATCCCCAAGCAGACGGGTCAGGCCTCGTGGGTGTCCGTCGCTGAGAGGGAAAAACCGCATCCGCTGGGGCAGGCGCGCGAGGTTGGGCTCGCCGTCCTGTTGGTCTTTTTCGGAAGTCTTGTCTTTCGCTTTCCTTTCTCTGGAGGCATGTCCGAGATAAGACGAGCGAGTCCTTCCAAGATCTTTTTTCTTTTTATTTGAGACGTCTCCTCCATCGCGTCGCTTTTGCTGGCTAGCCTGCTACAAATTAGCAGAGGTAGCGGTGTGACGCAGTTAGCGCCGTCGAGCGCCGTCGAGCGAAGCAGTCTGCGGAAAGAGGAGAAGAAAAAACTTTGAGGTTAAGGAAAATGTGCCGGACTAGCTTTCGCTAGCCCAGCAGTACGCAGGAATAATTCTCTGTACGCTCTGTGTATTACTCTGTTGAAATGAACCATTGTATATTTTTGTCCATTTCAATCACAGCAGTTTTATTTTTTTCAGTTTACAGCGCTGACACAAGTAACACAAAGTTTATGAAACAATAATAATAATCGTTTTATTCAAGTGTTTCACTTCCAACAAAGCTGACTGCACTTGCTTAAAGAAAAGTAAGTTCAAATGAATCAACTCCAGCTCAAACAAAAGTTTTGAATCAGTTAAAAATGCTTTGGTTTAATACATTTGTGTCTTAATATTTTATTAAAACAAAACACAAAATATGCACTGAAATTTTTCCATTTTTCTCATGTTTCAAAAAGGTACATTTTAGGCGTACCTAAAGAACTAATTTAAGTTGGATGGAGATATAAAATTAAATAGGAGCTTTTTTGAGTAACACCTGAATCCCTAAATTACATGTGTTCAAGCACTTTAAGTGTACGATTTAAATAGATGTTTTAAAGTCTTTATCATTAAAAGGTGCCATGAAATATATATGTAAAACTTGTGTTTTGAAAAAATCAAAACAAACAATAAAAAGGAGGAATCTAACAACACAAACAATATGACCTGGTGATCTATTACGCAGATCTCTTGCTCTAAGTGGTCCCAGCATTCTTGGATCCATTCATCCCGCTGCAGCTCTGGATGTGTCTTTTGCGTGTTCCGTTTGAACAGCGGGGCTTAGACATCCTATGTGAGTTCTGAGAAGCAGCCAGTGTGTTCAGACTGACAGCTGATTGCACCACGGTTTAATCTCGTTAGGGATTTTCAAAAGTGCTGCGTCCACTGAGATGTAGAGATAGGAGCGCCACGCAGCCTTTGTGTGCAAAATTTCAACGCTCCTGAACAGAGGGACAAAGGGCCCCCCCTGGTGATGTCATTCCACCGTCAGCAAGCAGGCCCTTGATGAAGGAGAGGGGCCAGGACAACGTGTACTGTGACCATCACTCCTCCACAGCCTCCATCACAGCTTCACCATGACCCCAGCCGAACCTGCTGGGAAGTTCAAGACCAAAATCTGAGTTGGCCGCACAATCGTTTGACCTTTAATAACCCAAATCCACCTAGAGAAACTCAAAGCCCAACAGATGATGTTTCCTGCTCATGTTTGGTGACCCTCCAGGTAACTTTCAGTCAGTGCAATTTTCCTTCACTCTCAAGGAAGCACAGCTGCTCGTTTTGAGAGGGTTTTCCCCACTCTTTTATTAGTCAAGTCAAATTTATGGAATCACATTTAAAACAGCCGCTGTTGCCAAAGTGCTTAACAATAAAATCACAGCATCAAGCAAAAAAATCAAGATATAAATGAAAAACATCGATGAATGAAAACATAAAAACACAAACACAATGAGAAACAATGGGATAATAAATCAGATCGTACTGTTAAATATCAGTGAATACAGACAGGAGAGATTTAAAAGCAGGGAGTGAAGTGAAGTAATGGTGAAGGGCAGATTGTTCCAAAGTTTAGGGCCAATGACTGAAAAATCCTGATCTCTTCTGAGTTTCATTCTGGTTTTTGGTACCACCAAAAGCAGCCGGTCAGATGAGCTCAGCGCCTGAGAAGGAACATATGGTTGAAGTAGGCTAGAGAGGTATGCGGGAGGTTACAAGGCCGTTAATGCACTTAAATGTCAACAGGAGAATTTTAAAATCAATTCTAACACGCACAAGGAGCCAGTGAAGGGAGGACAAAACTGGTGAAATGTGCTCAAACCCAATGGTGGGATGTAACTAAGTACAAATACTTTGTTACTGTACTTAAGTTCATTTTTCATGTATCTGTACTTTACTTAAGTAGATTTAAATGTGGGTACTTTTACTGCACTACATTTTACATGAAGTATCTGTACTTTCTACTACACTACATCTCCATAATGTGTTGTGTCACAAGTTACATTCACGTTGCAGTTTTTTGATTTGTCATTAGTTTGAAAGTAACTGATGTTGAGAGGGGAGTTGGTCCATTGAATCACTGCAAAGTGGACAGGTAACATTAGACCCGCCTTCAAGAAGAGCTGGACCAATGACGTATATTCTAGTACTTTTTCATTTATCCTTTATTTATAAGTCTCATTGAGCCACGAGAACTCATTTTCAACAGAGACCTGTTAGGGAGCAGATGGTGGGGGTTAAGTGCCTTGCTCAGGGGCTCAGAGTGGGGCGAATAAGGGTGGAGGCAGGTGTGGGTATTTCACCTTCACCCACATTTTTTGATGTTGTTGGTACCGGGGCTTGAACCGGCGATCTTCCGATCTCAGGCCCACCGTCTCTAACCACTGCGCCACCACTCCCCCATATATATACGTCATTGAGCTGGGAGCACCCACAGCACCACTAACACATCCACAATGGATTCCACCAATTCAGCCAAAAGATACACAACACCCATGACCTTATTGATAGACTATTGAAAGATAGATAATTGAAAGATAATTGACATATTATTGAAAGACTATTGAAAGACTGTTCAGTACAGCAGGACAGATTCTCTCTCCCAAAAGAGCCAGACGGGGCTAAAAAAACTTTGAAAACCAACTTCTTCTGAACTTGAACAAGAAATTCTTGCTGCAATATTAAAATGTGTCAGTTCATGAGATGTTAGGAGACAAGCGATGTCACAAAATGTTTCGACACTCAGGTCCAAGTTTTGAAAATGGTGTCAGGAAGTTAAAATATTGTTCACTATTAATCCATTACAAGGTTGACTACATAGTATTTGAACTAGAGTTTATGACAAACTGCAGTTGAAATGACCAGAGCCTGTTCCTTTGTTAGGTCTAATGTTCCTTTTTTTCATCAGACAACTTTTACTTTAATGTTTTTGCTGCAGTTAAAATGACACATTGATTTTGTTCTGTGTTAAATAAAAAATTTCAAAGGTATAATCATTCCTCTTTCTTATTTTGTTTAATGACATTGAACTCTGCATTTCATCCCTGAAATTCTGACGCACATAATCACAAGTCCAAGTGTGAACTGTGTCACAGAGTAAACACGATAAAAAACATGTATTATCTGCAGCATTGTTCATTAAAATGGCTCAAAACTATTTATGCATTACAGAAAATATACATACAGTAGCCACACTTAATGATATTGTACACCATTGCATTAGGTAATACATTCAGTAAGTACTTTTACTTTAATACTTTAAGTTTTTTTTAAAGCAAGTACTTATTTACTTTTACTTAAGTAAAAACATTACTATGGTACTTCTACTTTTACTGGAGTACATTTTTGTCTGTTTATTTGTACTTTTACTAAAGTACAGCGTTTGAGTACTTTCTCCACCACTGCTCAAACCTATGAGTTCCAGTTAATAGCTGAGCTGCAGCATTTTGGACGAGCTGGAGCCGTGAAAGAGAAGCCTGACTGACCCAAACATAAAGCGAGTTACAGCAGTCATGCAGGGTTGTAACGAATGCATGGACTATTTTTTTCAAGGTCAGACCTGGTCAGCTCTTTTATTAGGGCAGCGTTCGCTCAAAACTGACAGCATGTCTACATGTTGCACATGCTGCATACCTTTAGATTTCCCCCCTTTCTGTTGTATAACAAATTACCGTACATATAAAGTATTAATGCGGTGTCGTAGTTAAAACAGTAAAATAATTGATCTTTTGAGTTTGTCATGGCAGGAGAGATAGGCTACTGTACATTTTAACCGTTTGTCTACAATTCCAAATGAATGAATAGTGAAATCAAAAAAAGGCATTCAATACAAGATCAACTGGACTTTATTTGTTGCAGAAAACGTTTCGACTCCTATCCAGGAGGCTTTTTCAATTCAGAATGGCAGCTGTGAGACAGAGAAGTTTTAAAACAGGCTGACATGCCACGCACCAACATATGCAAATTGGAAGCTGAAATAACCCCACACATACATGAGATAACATGCCCATTCTATTTAAATTGACAAAACGACACATCACAGCTTAACAGTAGGGGGTTTGTTAAGGTCACTGAAACAAACTGTGCGAGTTTGGAGTTATAACAGAACCACGCACCATCATATGTAAATTGCAAGCTGAGGTAACACATACATGTAAATTGACAGATCACACCTTAACAGTAGGGGGTTCCCTTGAGGTCTCTGACAGAAGACACAAAACTGTATGTAAATTGCCTCCTGGATTAGCCTGGTTAAAACCAGACCCTTGTCCTTCACTTCGCTTTGTACTAGGGTCTGGGACTTCTCCCATAGACAACGATTTCTCCGGTCGATTTTTGACCGGACCAATCAGAGAACAGAAGGCGGAGTTTTGTTAGTTTAGCCTGGCGAGGTCCAGGCTATCAGATAAATAGCTCAGAAACCACTCGGTGGATATTTTTTCTGCTACCAGTGTGTAATTATATGGCTCTAATTTACTGACTGTTGGCCTAGATGAAACATTTGAGATAAAATTCGATTTTTTATCATTTATTTTCGTAGCGCACCCGAGGCTGTTTGGAAAATGTCAAACCGAAACAATTTAAATCCAGCAGATTTGACCATTTCGTGAATTGATTTAGGAACTGTTAAGCTCAGGAACACTTCTGATATAACGTCAGCTAAGAAATATATTTTTTCTCAGCAAAGAAATAATAGTTTTTTACCTTGTTTTCATGAAAATTCCTTCGTGGCGGCAGCCATTTTAACTGACGACGTCAGTCGACGTCGTTCAAAACTCCGCCTTCTGTTCTCTGATTGGTCCGGTCAAAAATCGACCGGAGAAATCCTTGTCTATGGGAGAAGTCCCAGACCCTAGTCCAAAGCGAAGTGAAGGACAAGGGTCTGGTTTTAACCAGGCTACTCCTGGATAGGAGTCGAAACGTTTTCTGCAACAAATAAAGTCCAGTTGTTCTGTATTGAACGCCTTTTTTTTATTTTATCATGTCCTGGACGACTGAGAATCTTCATCAGCATAATGAATAGTGAGAAGATTTGTTTGGCTTGCTTGTCTTTTTTCAGTTTAAGGAAGGGGAAGGAGGATCCAGGAGTCCAGAGGAATGAGGTGTAGTTGTGGAGAGTGGGCAGGTAGGTAGTGGAGTAGTGAGCATATTGTTGTGGGTAAATGATCAGTGAACCAAAGCAAGAACATTTAGGGTGGTGAGGAGCACGAATGCTGAGGGTTCTTCAGTCCAGCTGTCTGTGGATCAGAGATGAAACTACGCAAAGGAGAAACACAATGAAGTTGAGTACAAAACTATAAGAACCAAAAACTATCAAGCCTTCAATGTTAATTATTAAAAAATACCACGGTGACAGTACCATCCAGTGATGACGAATGGTATGCGCTGTTGTTGAGATACTGGAAACAGGTGAGACAGCTGGAACAGGATATGAGTAGGAGCTGCAGAGTGTCAGCCAGCCCACAACGCCACCTGGGGCGAAGAGCCTCATACAGAGTTTTCACACATTTCCCAGATCACATTCATCATGTTTTAAGGTGAATTTCTCAATGTTTTCAGCTCTTCGCCATCAATATGCATGTACACTCAATAAATTGTATTTAATGGCACTGAATTTAAAGAAATCACCAAGTATTAGTTTGATGTTTTCAACAAACAGCTGAGGGGGGAAAAGGCAAATAAAGTAACACTTAACAGGCTTGACTACTGCAAGTCCCTGTTTATTGGAATCCCTGGCAAAAACCTTCAGAAGCTCCAATATATTCAAAACAGTGCAGCAAGGATTTTGTTGAGAGTTTGTAAATTTGAACATATTACACCCATTCTCCATAACTGGCTTCCTGTCACCTACAGAATTCAGTACAAAACTGCTCTCATTATTGATGTTTATTCATTCATTTTAAAAGAACAATACAAGACAGTTTCATCAGATACAAGAATACAAGTAGGATAAAATGAAGGGAGCAGAAAGAAGATGAAATCTTATTATATCTGCCCCTATTTCACAGTTTGTTCAACCAATGATAACCTTCAAGCAACATTACAGAATGAATAATTCTACTTAATTTTTCTAACTAATACACAAACTACATCACCCGTAATTCTACTTAATTTTTCTAACTGATACACAAACTACATCACAAAATGAATAATTCTTTTTCTAACTAATACACAATAGCAAAATGAATAATTCTTTTTCTAACTAATACACAATTTTTCTAACTAATACACAAACTACATCATACTTATTTTTTTATTTTTTTTTTTTTTTTTATTTTTTTTTTTAATTTTCCTTTTTTTTTTTTACTTGATTTTCCTAACTGTAATACACAAACTAGATCATAAAATGAATAATTCTACTTAATATTTCTAACTGTAATACACAAACTAAAAGATGGCACAACATCAAGATGTTCACAAAATGAATAATTCTACTTAATATTCCTAACTGTAATACACAAAATACATCACAAAAATGAATAATTCTACTTAATTTTTCTAACTGTAATACACAAACTGCTTCACAAAATGACTAACTCTACTTAATTTTTCTAAATGTAATACGCACTAAGCTACATCATAAGTACAACATAGGTGTAATACACAAACACGCAAGGTTACATCATATATAGTTTTTGAGCAAATCCTTTTTGACCTTTTTCTTAAATGTATGCATTGATTTTTCATTTTTAACATCACTCTCCAGAGCATTCCACAATCGAACTCCCTGAATTGAGGTAGACCGTCCCTTTAAGCTGGTTCTGAATTGTGGTTTGATGAATATCTCTGTCCCTTTGAGATTGTAATAACTTTGTCTTTTTATAAAGTTTCTTTGAATATTTAAAGGTAATGTGTTTTTATGAGCCCATTACACACCAATGCTTACACGGAACTTCACCAGATTATCTAAAGGACATTCTTGCACCATATTCATCCACCCGGTCTCTACGATCACAGAACAGTAATCTACTTCACATTCCACAAACCAAATTAAGGACCATGGGGCATTCTGTGTGGCTGCCCCCCGCCTCTGGAACTCCCTCCCTGACTACCTGAGAGCTCCACAGTCACTGGTTGACTAAAAAAGGCTTAAAGACCTTTCTTTTTAAGCAAGCCTACTCTGCCTCCACATGATTTCATCTCTGATTTTAGTTGATATTATCATTGATTTTAGTTGATATTATCATTGATTTTAGTTGATATTATCATCGTTTTTAGTTGATATTATCATTGATTTTAGTTGATATTATCATTGATTTTAGTTGATATTATCACTTGTTTTTATTTCATCATTGATTTTAGTTGCACCTTGTAGCACTTTGAGATTTTTGTTAATGAAAAGTGCGTTACAAATTAAATTCATTATTATTATTATTATTATTATTATTATTAACATTACCGTATTTTTTGGACTATACGGCACATTTAAAATCCTTTGATTTTTCTCAAAAATCAGTAGTGAGCCTTATAATCAGGTGTGCCTTATGTATTAATTCTGGTTGTGTTTACTGACCTCCAACAGATTTTAGGTGGTTATTTTGAACGAGTTGAATAAAATTTGACTTACCTGACTGTTTTGTTTTGTTTAATGCACCTTATAATCCGGTGTGCCTTATGTATGAAAAATACGGTAATCCAAATTAGTCTATTCTAACTCGAAGCACTGCACTCTTGTTACATGAGATCAGCTTGCCCTATAATACCCTTTAACTCAACAATCTATCCAAGTTCAGCCTCTCTGCATCTTATCTTTATTTTAAATTGTAACATGAGCTGCATAAGGAACAGAGCCAGCTTGATTTCTCACAAAAACAGCTCCGTAAATTTTGCACGTGCGTATCTGTGTCTGAATGTGGACTAATGTGTCCCAGCTTAGCAAACATCTCTGCACAGCAACTCCTGTTACTAAGAAGTCGAACGTCATTCAGCGCTCACTGTTTTTAGTGAGCATACATCGCTGGCTTCAGTTTGAGTTACATTTCTAAATGGACGTGTCACCGGCCAGCAGACATCCAACACCTGGTTTCAGATGTACAGTAGCATACAGGACCAAGGGTTTAGGGTATTTATGGGTTCCAGTTGAGTATGTTCATCAGAAATGAATTTCCCACCATTTGCCCCTCATGCTCCTTTTAACCCATCGTGATGTCCAGTTAAAATTAAAGTTTTCCAAAACTATACTATAAATACATTAAACACAACACTATACTACTACTACAGGTATACTAAATACATAAACTAATAGATATATTAAAAAAGCTAGCATTCCTTGAAATAAATGAAATGATAAATGTAATGATCGTCACTGAACTTCATTAAAATAATGTTCCGTGTTAGTGATGTAAGAAAAGGTTTTGACCTTATTAGGCTTCTCTTTTAGGCACCATAAGAGGTTATTCTGTTGAAATGTTAGTGAAGATGCTTGTCAGTGTCAAGTCAAACATAAATGTGTAACTCGACAAGACCACCACTGGCTTTTTAAATCTTTGAGTTTTTGAAATCGAATCTGCTCGTAACCCTTTACTAATACAACGGTTTACTCTTACTCCTCCAGTATCGCTCTAATTAGCATGCATGTTTTTGGACCGTGCAAGGAAACAGTGTATACAGAGAACATGCATAAGGAAAACATGCAAACATGTAGAAAGACCCCCAGGTGGAGTTTGACCCAATGACCTTTTAGCTGTAAAAAGATACCACAGCTCCATCATCCAACCACCAAACAACATCTAAATATGAATAAATTAAATTTTTAGGACATAAAAACAAATAGACAGCATGGTGGCGCAGCTGGTAGAGCTGCCGCCTCTCAGCGAGCAGGTCGCCCGGTTCAAATCCCGGCAGGGGACCTTTCTGGGTGGAGTTTGCATGTTCTCTTCGTGCATGCGTGGGATTTCTCCGGGTACTCCTGTTTCCTCCCACAGACCAAGAACATGCATGTTAGACCCTGATGCATGCTCAATAATCCAGGGAGAAAAATCTGAAAAAGCTAAGTCTGGTCCTCTGGACATTCAAAAAACAAAACAAAGCAAAAAAAATTGTAGAAACGTTTCGTCTTTTGTCCGAAAGACTTCCTCAGTCTTTTTTTTTCATTCAACCTTTATTTAGTCAGGTAAATCCAGAGGTGTCAAGTAACGAAGTATAAATACTTCGTTACTTTACTTAAGTACAAATTTTAGTTATCTATACTTTAGTAAAGTAATTATTTTTCAGCCTACTTTATACTTCTACTTCTTACATTTTCACGCAATTACTGGTACTTTCTACTCCTTACTTTTTAAAAATAGCCTCGTTACTTTTCTTTCATTTTGCCGTTTTTTTTTGTAGAATATAGATATTCACGCAGGACTTTCCAAACATAAATATCCGCATCAGCAGCCGTCGTCACTCACCAGTGTTGCCAGATTGGGCGGTTCACCGCGATTTTCCTTCTGACTTTTGCGGGTAAAGAGTGCTTTGGGTGGGTGGGACTCTATCTGGCAACACCGGTCACACCGGTGTTTACGCGTGTGTCTTTACATCCGTGGCAGCGTCGGCAGCGCCGGGACCCTCCATCAGTAGTTGGGGCGTCTTCTATAGCAACTTCATCCGGCGAAGCCATGCTGTCCGTGACGCTGACTTGCTAGGGGCTCTGCTAGCGCTAGCATTAGCGTCTCGCGAGACAACGTTACCTCTCAACGAGAGATATCGCGGGAGTTTAATATCGCGAGATCTCGTACAACAAGATCTCGTTACATGCCTAATATTGAGGTAAGCTGAAAGTTTTTTTTTTTTTATCAGTTGATTACTGACTTCTAGTGACCTAGTAACATACTAATGTTGTATAATAAATATAAACGTGAAAGACAACAAAACCAGGAGAACCCTTGACCAATTTGTTCTGCACCGGGCAACACCAGAGGCAGATATGGTATGTAAAAAAAAAAAACTGCCATCAGTTATGTCCAGAAGTGGTTTGACTTCTCAGAGGAAAACTGGCTCTTTCACCTTCAGCCCCTCTCTCTGGCATCTGGAAAAATATCCTTTGAGGAAGTGGAGAAGATCACTGAAAGTCTTCACCTGGTTGGCAGGTAAAAATTCAATAATTTCCAGTGTAGTGGTGAACCATGTTTAATTATTGATAGTTATAAACAAAAGTGTACAATTGACACGTACAAATAAATACATAATTGTGAATTTACTTTACACTATGCAAACATACAACCTTGTCCATCTTTAAAAAAACACAGTTCATATAGGTAAATTAATAAATACATTTCAAAATGTAGTTTAAATACAATGCTAAATTATAAATATAAACAATACACGTTTTTCCATTTATTTATCACTACATAACCTAGGCTATGTATCACTAATGAACTTTAACACCTTTTGGCAGGCTGAACATGTCTATGGATGAGCTGTATGAGGAATGTGTGACTGCAAACAGCCTGATAGACCACCTCACCACCTCACCTCAGGAGAAAGAAAGGTGGCAGTCCCAGGGAACAGCAGAGAAGTGGATGCAAGTTCTTCAGGCAGCTGACCTCCCCAACATCCAGGCTGTTGTATCCTTTGTCCTCAGCATCCCATCTTCCACTGGGTTTGTGGAAAGGATTTTCTCTTTCATGAAAAGTAAGTGGACTGATGTGCGAAACAAATGTTCTACTGAACTAATTAGAAGTGAGCTCATTGTCAGTCTAAATTATGAAATGTCTTGCTCAGAGTTTTACTCTTTGGCACTGAAAAACAGAGCATTCCTTGCTGCAGCACGATCTCAGCAGAAAAACAAATGGAAAAAATAGGTTGACTCCATAATGTAACGTTCCACTGTTTAGTTTACAAGTTTTTTATTTTTACTACAAGTGGAAAGCCATGGCCTTTGAGGCACAATGTGTTTATGTTTACAGATTTACTACAAACTTTATTTGCACGTTGCACTAAATGCACTATTACAGAATGTTCGTATTGATTTTTTGTTATTTAATACTGTTTTAAGTTATTAAGCAGGACAGAGGTCTGTTTAAGAAAGATACATAATTCTGTTTTAAGTTATTAAGCAGGACAGAGGTCTGTTTAAGAAAGATACATAATTCTGTTTTAAGTTATTAAGCAGGACAGAGGTCTGTTTAAGAAAGATACATAATTTTCAAAAGATATGTTTGTTTCTGGCAATTCTATTTGCACTAAAAATAAATGGTTAATTGTGTAATAATTTGTTTATACATATTTTTATAATTCAAAAACACGTATCCAAATGAATTCAGGTTGATTTCAAAGTGAGGAGGGGCAGGCAGGGTGTTTGTGTGTGTGTGTGTGTGTGGGGGGGGGGGTTAAATGGGGTGACCAGCCCTGCCGAGAGGTGTCCCTTATTTATTTATCAAGGAGTTGGCAACCCTATTTTCAATGGGCATATATGCAGTTAAGACAGGTAGCTTAGTGCACCCCTAGTTTTTCAACATTAACAATATAATATAATCTAGTCTAAAAAAATGATTTTTGTGGGGGAGGTGGGGTTGTATACAATAGTATGTGTGGTGCAGCCTAAGCATTTGTCTTTGTTGTTGCTTTTTCTTACGCTACTTTTACTTTTATACTTTTAAGTAGTTTTGAAACCAGTACTTTTTTACTTTTACTTGAGTAAAAAGCTAGAGTTGATACTTCTACTTCTACAGAAGTAATTTTAAATCCCAGTATCTATACTTCTACTTGAGTAATGAATGTGAATACTTTTGACACCACTGGGTAAATCTTTTGAACCTCATGGGCTCATTTACGAAAGCGACCTGCTAAAACTAAAGAACAATGAACAGCAATGGTAGAATTTCCTTAAACAATAAACAATAAACAAACAAACAATAAACAATAGAAAACAAAAGAGAGAAAAAAATATATATAAAAATATATATATATATATATATTTTTTTTTAACAAAGTATAAAAAAACTAGCAAAACACAACAGTCTGAGCTGCTGTATTCAGCTCAGTCTTATAAATAGCACCCTCCCACAGTGGATCAACTAGTTTGCTGCATAGTTGCCAAGTCCGCTTATTTCTTGTCGTTTTTCTGCAGTTGCTTATAAATTTGGCAAGTTGCGTGTTGCGTGGGCTTGTTTAGAATGTAAAGTCACTTGTTTGGGCGTGTTATTCTTTGTTCTTTATTCTTTGTCTAGAGTGACAAGACCAAGCTAAAATGAGCTCCAATAAGTGGGGGAAATATGGGAAAAATATAATAAAGAATGGGAGAAAGAGCGCACACCTAAAACATGATTCAGGATAGAGATTAAATAAAGTTTTTTGTTGACTTAGCTTACTATGAGTTTGCTGTTTAATTTGTATTTTATTTTTTAATTTGTACACATCCTTTATGATTGTCTGTTGTTGTTGTTGTCCATTGCTGTCATCACTCTTTGTCTAAAATTCAGGTCTCTAGTAAATGATCGAGTCCCAGAGGCTTAATGGGATTAATTTGTATGAATATGCAAAATGTATTTTTATTTTTTAGAGTGGATATGTTCTTCAAAGTGTTTAGCATAATTTTGCTGTTTATATGTAATGCCATATTAAATGTTTGTTTATACAAATGGCCTTTGTTTTACACAATGGGGTGGGTTGCTTGTTCTGGGCTTGTTTTGAAAGTACTAGTCGCTGGTTTTGTGCTTGTTTTCATGGGTCTGGTTGCTTGTTTCTGTCGCAAGATCTGGCAACACTGGTTTGCTGCTGACAGCCGAAACCAGCTGCTCACATGATCAAGGAGGACCATCAGCCTAATGGCTGATGGTTTATGTATTTAGTAGGGGTGTAACGGTACACTAAAATCACATTTCGGTTCGGTTCAGTTTCAAGGAGTGCCCGGTTCGGTTAATTATCAGTACAAAAAATAAATAAATAAATAAAGGCTTACAAAACATTCATTTAGAAAATATGTCAAGTAAACAATATGTTTGTATAAAATTAAATAAAAGCGACCCATTTGGATGATATTTTAAATAAACGGCACTCTACAATAAATAAACTATACTAACAGTAATAAAAATCTTAATAAATACAATAACAGTCAGAACCAGAACAATAAGCAGCAACAGACTGTTTATGATCTAAATATTCAAGTTTTAAGTTTTTGGCCAAAAAGACAAACTTGTCCACATTTTCTGCCAAAAGCACAGATCAAGTTGCAGTGAATATCTCCAGTGGTGGAGAAAAACACTCACTAACAACAGGTAACAACAGCGTGGCTGTATTTGGCCTCATTACTCACAACCTCTTCTTGGACCTGCTCCCACCTGTCCCTGGAAAAGTTCAGAGTTCAGTTCAGTCATCACACACTTCTTAGCTGCAGGTGATCTCTGGTGGATTTCCCTGAAGATGAAGAAAACTCTGCTGCTATCTCTGTCACAGACTGGAAATAAAACGCAAAGAGGTTAAAAAAAAGTTAACAAGATTATAAGTTTAAATTTTAAAAAGTTAATTAGATAATAATAAAAGAACAATATCTTAAACGGTTGTTATGAGGTGGTTGAATCTCTGGTCATCATCATCATCATCATCATCATCATCATCATCATCATCATCATCATCATCATCATCATCATCATCAGGGCTTTAATAAGCTCCAGGGCTTGTTGACAATATCAGTTTTAGCTTTTTCATAAAGTGCTGAACTTTTTGACTGAAGTTATGACGTGATGGATGTCATAGCGGGGCTCAATAACTTTAAAGTCGGCGCATCAACAACATTCGGACGTAGATCTAGAGCTTTAAAAAAAACTACAGCTTGTGTTATTGCTCTGGACCGATCTGAATTACCTGATAAAAGTTGTTTAAATGCTGCTGTTATCGGTCTTTGCAACAAGCTGCTATTCTTGGTTGTAGAAGAGACGTTCATGTTCGGATGATGTCGTTTCAAGAGCGTTAACAAGTTAGACGTGTTGCCTGCTGCAGATCCAATCTTCGTGAAACAACGTCGACACACAGCTTTGGATTTGTTCACGTCTTTTAACAAGAAAGCCATAATGTTCCCAAACAGGAGACCGCAACCACAGACATAAATACGTTTACGTTTAAATTGTTTCTGTCTATGACCGCAACTAGATGCTAGGCTGCTAATTCTACGTGCTGCAAGATAATAGCCCTGCCGCTGAAACACGCTTAGGAATTTTAGTTCCGGCTGCATAATCTCTTGTCAATAAAATTTAATGAGTGAAAAAATGACAGAAACGGTACGCACGTGGACCGAACCGAACGTGCCGTACTGAAACGGTTAGGTACACCCACGTGTACCGTTACACCACTAGTACCGTATTTTCCGGAATATAGGTTGTGGCTTTTTATCATTTTTGCATGCCCTGCGACCTATATTCAGGTGCGACCTATTTATGGCTTTTTATAAAATAAGCTGATTTGTAATCATTTATTAACAAAAATTAAACTGAGACACACTCTTACAATAATGTCAGCTAACAAATATTTTAGGTGTTTATCCTGCTAAAATTATTCATTTATTAAAGAAAAGTTCAGCTCAGACACATATTTGCTATAATTTTTATCAAACAAATAATTGTTTTTAAGTGTTAATCTTCTTAAAAGCCTTGCTGTGCGCTCCTGTGGCAGACATTTGCAGCAGAGCTAAACACGGTCCACATTTTGACGTAGGTGCGACCTATATTCAGGTGCGACCTATACAGTATATGGATTTTTCCAATTCTTTGGCAATAATTGGACAATGCGACCTATATTCAGGTGTGACCTATATTCCGGAAAATATGGTATATATATATACTGTGTGTATATCAAAGTCAAAGTCAAAGTCAACTTTATTGTCAGATCTGCAATATGTACAGTGCAGGACATACACAGGACCGAAATTGCGTTTCTCTCAGTCCCTCGGTGCAACAGTAAACATCTAAACATTGAAACACTGAAACATATAATAATAGACATAAGCATAAAAATAGTAAAACTAACACTGTCCTGAGTTTTTTTTTTTTTTTTTTTTTTTTTTTGCATAGTGGTATAAAAAAAGAGTATAAAAAGTATAACTAAAATAAACTAAAGGTTTCTAGCATTGACATTTGCAAAGTGGCAAAGCAGCGTATGAGTCAATGTACACAGTATATGTATGAGGTAGTAGTTGATGTTGTTGTAGAGGCAAAAAGTGGCATATGCAGTAAGGCACATTGGGCATCCCTAAATAAGACCGTTCAGAGCACACTGTATATGTACCAGCAGTGGTGTAGATATTAGAGTAGTGTAAATAAATGTAAACAGTAGTAATTACATGTAAGCAGTAGTAATAAAAGTAAACAGTATTAATAAATGTAAACAGAGAATGTAAACAGTATTATGATTATAGGCAGTGATGTAATACAGACATTAGTGCAAGTATGAGAAGTAGTGCAAACTGTATGAGCACATGACCGAGAGTTTAGTGAAAACCCGTTTGGTGACACAGAGTCTAGTGTTAAAAACTTTGTGTTGAGTGATAATATGTGAGAAAGTTTTAGTGTTAAGGCAGTTCAAATGGGAGGGGAGGCAGAGCAGGCAGAGTGTTTAGCATTCTGACTGCCTGATGAACAGAGCTGTCTCTCAGTCTGCTGGTTCGAGCCTGGAGACTCCTCAGTCTCCTTCCTGATGGCAGCAGTCTGAAGCAGCTGTGTAGTGGGTGTGTGGGATCACCTGCCATGCGGTGGGCTTTCCGAGTGAGGCGTTTGCTGTGTAAGTCCTGCAGTGAGGGCAAGGAGGTGCCCACGATCTTCTCAGCTGCTCTCACAATGCGCTGGAGGCTCTTGCGGCAGGATGCAGTACATGCACCAAACCACACAGTGATGCAGCTGGTCAGGACACTTTCTATGGCACCTCTGTAGAAGGTGCTCATGATGGGGGTTGAAGCTCCAGCCCTTTTCAGCTTGCGGAGAAAGTAGAGACGCTGGTGAGCCTTCTTTGCCAGTGCTGCAGTGTTCCTGCTCCAGGACAGGTCCTTTGAGACGTGCACTCCCAGGAACTTGGTGCTGTCCACTCTCTCCACTGCGGTGCTGTTGATGGTCAGAGGAGGATGTTGGGCATCCCTCTTCCTGAAGTCCACAACAATCTCCTTTGTCTTCTCCACGTTGAGAGTGAGATTGTTGTGTCCGCACCACAAGGCCAGGCGGCTCACCTCGTTCCTGTAGTCCGTCTCATCGTTGTTGCTGATGAGACCTACCACTGTTGTGTCATCCGCAAACTTGATGAAGTGGTTGGAGCTGTACGATGGTGTGCAGTCATGTGTTAGCAGGGTGAATAGAAGGGGGCTCAGCACACATCCTTGTGGGGCCCCTGTGTTCAATGTGATGGTGCTAGATGTGTTACTCCCGATCCGTACTGTCTGTGGTCTCCCGGTCAGGAAGTCTAGCAGCCAGTT
>JBBPBX010011712.1:23358-39563 GCA_038048925.1 Garcialebias charrua
TACATATACATATACATATACCTGTATATATACAGGGAGTCCCCGACTTACGAACGAGTTCCGGACCTAAGGACCGTTCGTAACCCGATTCTGCCGTAAGTCGGAACCCATAGCACGTGCGTTTGTAAGTCCGGATTTTCGTTCGTAAGTCGGAAAATGTATGCTAGCGCTGCGCCAAATACCCGTTTTTCAACACAAACGTACATACTGGTTCATAAACATGCACAGAACACTTTGTTTACAAATGGTTAGCTAACACACTTTCATCTAAAAACACCTAAAAAACACATACCAGTACTGTATTAATGTACAACTGCTGTTCGTAGGTCCGTTCGTAAGTCCGAGTTGCCGTAGGTCGAGGGCGCCGTAACTCGAGGACTCCCTGTATGTATGTATGTATGTATGTATGTATGTATGTATGTATGTATGTATGTATGTATGCATGCATGCATGTATGCATGTATGTATGTATGTATGTATGTATGTATGTATGTATGTATGTATGTATGCATGCATGCATGCATGCATGCATGCATGCATGCATGCATGCATGTATGTATGTATGTATGTATGTATGTATGTATGTATGTATGTATGTATGTATGTATGTATGTATGTATGTATGTATGTATGTATGTATGTATTGTATGCATGAGAGGAAATGCTCCAGTGAGTTGATTACTGACCATGCTTTTCTCAGGAAGTATCATCTGTAGCATGTAGCATATCAAAAACTTCATAAAGAAGCTGAAAGTAAAACTTTTTTTTTCTTTTTTTCTTTTTTTTCAGAAATATCCTGATGCGTGCTCAATAATCCAGGTAGGAAAATCTAAAAACGTTAAGTCTGGTCCTCTGGACATTCAAAAAAAAATTAATAAATAAGTAGAAACGTTTCATCTTTCATCCGAAATACTTCTTCAGTCTGAGGAGCTGTATTCAGCTTTGTTTAATGAGGATCGGTTTCTTTTCACAAAGATGCTTTGAGAGAGGAGTAAAGGAGGCCATCTTTGTCAATAGAAACCGTCCTTCATTAAACAGGGGTGGGACCCTCTTACAATGCTTTTATATATATATTTTTAATGTCCAGAGGACCAGACTTAACGTTTTTTTTAATTTTCAGAAATAGATCTTGCTTAACTACTTCCGCTCTCGGCAAAGCAAGTCGCATATCTTTTTGCTCCTACCCTCCTTAAGTTTTCCTCCTCCCTGCTTGCTTTTTGTCTCGTCTGTGATTTTTCAGCGCTCACTCGAACCAATTTGCGATGGATTTAATAAATTGGGCTGTTTCCTCTATAGATAAGATTTTTTCCACGAAGCGGACCGGGCCAGGAGAAGCGGTCTGCCCCTCTGACACGCACGCTGTCGGATACATGATGGACTCGTGGGGACAGTGGCAACCTATGTGTTTGACCGTCTTGTCTGTCGAAGACGTGGAAGATTTGTGGATTATTGGGATATTGGTGGCAGCTGCTCTGTTTTTTGGCGTCAGCGGAGCTGTCTGCTACTGGAAGCTCAGGAAGACTTCGGCGGCTATCAGCGCGCTGGCCAAACTTCCTGATCAGCAAGATTCTCTGATCCGGGCTGTGAGCTCCTCATCCCAGCTGTTGTACGAACTGAACCGCACGATGGGAGCGGCGGTAGACCACCGCGGACCTGCGGTGCGCTTTGGAACTCGTTTACAGCCGCCCGGCCTCAATCAGGGCACAGATGGGGGTTCGTAGCTCGGAACCTCATATGATTCGGCGATTTTGGACCTGAACAGCACCTGGACTTGGAAGGCTGCAGTCAAAAAGAACACTGTGGCCTGGATTGAAGATAAACAAAAGAACTATCTAATCTGGTTTCTGCACACGACCTTGAAAAGAAGGCTGTCTGGAAACTATTCTCCTGGAGTGAAGCTGAGAGACCTTGCTGACCCCCCCCCCCCCAGAGATCTCTGTGGGTGTGCTCGGAGGCGCCAAGCTGAACAACTGCTGAACTGTGCTATCTGAATGTTGCTCACAGACTCTTTGATCTCCTTGCATGTCGTCAAACTGCAACAATGTCTTGTCTGGATGTGCTTAATGCTGATAGAGTTTTTGGGACTTTATCATAGAGTGTCTTAAGGCAATCTTTGATAGATTCTTTTTTTGAATATCACAAATGATACCTATTGTGTTTTCCTTTTTTCCATATCTGATTTAACCTTCATCCCGTGACGGATGAGAGAGGCCGCGCTGAAGAACATGTCATGTGTTTGAATATGCAGCAACTTTACATTCTCTCCCTCTTCTGGACGACTGTGTATACATTATCACGTTGTATTGGTGAGAACTGGTGCAATGTTAATAAAAGCTCTTGTATCTTGTATCTTGTATCTTGTATCTTAACTCTGAATGCCAGAAAATGCCTCGCAACTGAGTGATTCCTTGTGCAAGTTCCCTTGTACTGAATCTTTGGCACAACAATTTCCTGCGGGATCAATAAGGTTCTATCTTATCTTATCTTAATTGCTACTTTCCTTCTGGCCATTGATTATGGTGACATTATTTACATCAATGCTCCTGCCAGCTCCTTGCAGATGTTGGATGCTGTCTACCATGGGGTGCTAAGATCAACAGAAGATTCATAACTGGTTGCAACTTCCATACCCATTACTGCACCTTCATTGGTCAGTTGATCATCATTATCTATACGCAGACTCTCACACTGGTTCATCTTCATCTCACTCCTTGGTCAGCTGCCTTCAAACATCTCCTTCATGTCGTTAGTGCAGTCACAACATGTGCTCTCAAGACATCATCACCTGCAGCGTCCCTGCAGTGCAGACTGAACTCAGCAAAAAGGACTTTTCTTACTCCGCTCATGTAAACTGTAACACTTTACAAAAAACCCTGAAACTGTCGACTTTGACCTCTCTGAAAGGGATTTTAAACATTTGTAAAGTTCAATGAAAAGAACAATGAGGACAAGTTCCTGTTTTTAGTATATTACCCCGTTTCATAATGTAGCTTGATTTTATTTTGTTTTATATCACTACTTTTATTTACTTTTTATGATATATGCATTTTATGGCTGTTTATTGTCGTGTGTGTCTTATCTGTGGCTTGTCTAAAACAGGTCTCTTTTGAAAATGAGTCCTTGTGACTCGAGACTAACCTGCATAAATAAATCCCTCCAGGATTTTCAGTGGCCCCCACATGGCCATGCCATTAAATTGAATTATGGAGGCTGATCATCTTCAATGTCTGCATTGTCAAATTTTGAAATTCTGACCATAACTTAACTTAGATGTACATAATGCCCCAAAGTAAAGCATAACCTACCAACTTATTATTATTTATTTTATGTTTTTAGAAAAATTACAGTTTATGGGCGATATATTGGTGTTTTCGCTGAAGTTTAGAACAAAACATAAACAGTAAAACCAGTCAACATTCATTGGATGTTTTGGGGGACATTTGTGGTGAAGAAAAACCTCACAAAGCATCTGCCTACATTATGGAATTGCAAACATATGACCAAGTCAAGAAATGACACCATCCTCCTCCTGGTGGAAACTTCTTCTGTAGCCACTTAAAAAGCTGCAATGCTAACACGTGGGTGAACAGGTTGACGCATTGATCACCTGCAGTGGAGCGTTGATGGATGGTTTGACGTCTGCTCCTCATGTGACGTACCTTAAAGGGCTTAAAAAAAACCTCTGGGCTTGTTGACTGTTGAAACAGAGAGGGGTGAGCGGGGGTGTTCAATTGTCTTCTGTTCAGCAGAGCAGGGGAGTGGTGGGTCTGTGGTGGGTGTTTGCACACAGATACAACCTAAATCTGGGGGTGTACACATTTGGTTAATTTGTTTCAACCAGAAGTAGGCTTTTTATTTATTTTTTTAAGGTATTTTGTGGTGTGTGGGGGGCATCTGGACTGAATGATGACATAGCAGTTTAACTCAAGGACTTCACTGACTCCAAAGAGACTGAAGTATTGAAGCATGGGACTTATGTTTGCAATAAGAGCCTTTTCATGTATATGAGAGTCTTTAGAAGTGTGTGNGATAATAGGAAAGGGTCCAATAAACATGGGTCCCAGCTTTCTGGAGGTGTCCTTCAGAGAGATATGTTGGGTAGAGAGCCAAACCAGTTGACCCACCGAGTACAAGGGAGCTGGGAGTCGATGACGACCAGCCCACCGCTTGGAACGGGCACGGGTCCGTAGAAGCGCCTCCCTGGTCTGCCTCCAAATTCGTTTACAATGGCGTAGATGGTGCTGGACAGAAGGAACTGAGACGTCCACCTCCTAGTGGGGGAACAACGGAGGCAGGTACCTCAAAGAAGCCTCAAAAGGGGAGAGTCCAGTAGCCGAGGACGTGTGGGAGTTGTGTGCATACTCGACCCAGGGAAGAAGAGAAGACCAATGAGCAGGATTGTCCTCAATGACACAACAAACAGCGGATTCCAGTTCCTGGTTGCATCTCTCAGACTGACCGTTGGACTGGGGGTGGTAACCTGAAGACAAACTCACCGAGGCGCTGAGGGCCTGACAAAAAGCCTTCCAGACCCGGGACACGAACTAAGGACCTCTGTCCCAAGACGATGTCAAGAGGTATGCCATGAAGCCTGAAGACATGCAGGACCAAGAGGTGAGTGGTCTCCATAGCTGAGGGAAGTTGGGGGAGCGGGACTAAATGTGCAACCTTAGAAAATCGATTGATGATAGTAAGAATAGAAGTGTTGCCATCAGACGGGGGCAATCCAGTCACGAAGTCCAGTGCAATGTGGGACCAGGGACGACCAGGAACAGGAAGAGGCTGGAGTAACCCCACAGGAGGTCGATGGGCGCTTTTGTTCGCAGTACACACAGCACAAGCTGACATAAAACGCTTGATGTCACGTTGAAGGGTGGGCCACCAGAAGTGTCTCGTAGCAAAGGAAACCATATGAATGATACCGGGATGACAAGAAAATTTAGAGGAATGGACTCATTGAAGAACCTGGCTGATCACAGAGGTGGGAACAAACAGGCGATTAGACGGGCCATTACCAGGATCGGGCTCGGTCAGCTGAGCCTGAAGTATGACCCTCTCAATCCCCCAGGAGGTGACAATCACAATGCAGGAGCGAGGGAGAATGGACTCGGCCACCTGGGAGGAGTCAGAGGATGAAAATTGCCTGGACAGGGCATCAGGTTTCACATTTTTAAAACCCGGGCAATATGTAATGGTGAAATTTAACCTGGTGAAGAACAACGACCACCTGGCCTGTCTTGAGGACAGTATCTTGGCCGTCTGAAGGTAAGAAAGGTTCTTATGGTCCGTCAAGATGACAAAAGGCATTGCGGACCCCTCCAACCAATGCCTCCATTCTTCGAGAGCCAACTTGATGGCCAACAACTCCCAATTGCCCATGTCATAGTTGACCTCAGCAGGAGACAGTTGGCATGAGAAGAACGCACAAGGGTGGATCTTGTTGTCGACAGGAGATCGTTGGGAGAGGACAACGCCTACTCTGGAGTCCGAGGCCCCCACCTCCACCATGAATTGCAGTTTGGCGTCAGGATGAGTCAAAACAGGCACAGAGGAAAATAATGTTTTAAGTTTCAGGAAGGACCCTTCAGCTTCCCTGTTCCAAGAAAAAACACGGAGAGAGGAGGTGAGTTTAGTTAAAGGAGTCAGAAGGGGACCTGACTGAAATTTCTGATGAAGCGGCGGTAAAATTTTGTAAAGCCCAGGAAGCGTTGAAGTTGTTTGCGAGTCTGAGGACAAGGCCATTCCACCACCGCCTTGATCTTCTCCGAATCAGTCCAGACCTGACCACTCCTGAAAACAAAGCCCAAGAATGCCACAGAGGGCACGCTGAACTCACACTTCTCGGCCTTGACGAAAAGTCGGTTCTCAAGCAGTCGCTGAAGGACAGCCCAGACGTGGGGATTGTGTTGTAGTGTATCCTTAGAATAGATCAAAATGTCATCAAGGTAGACAAATGCAAACTGATTCAAGAAATCTCTTAGTACGTCATTAACTAACGCCTGGAAGACAGCGGGAGCGTTTGTCAGTCCAAAAGGTATCACAAGGTACTCAAAATGTCCAAAAGGAGTCCTGAAGGCCGTCTTCCACTCGTCCCCCTCCTTAATCGGGACCAGATGATACGCGTTTCTAAGGTCCAGTTTTGTGAACACAACAGCTTCTTGAAGATGCCCGTAAATAGACCCAATAAGAGGAAGAGGGTATTTATTCTTGACCGTGATTTGGTTCAGGTTCCTATAATTGATACAAGGCCTCAAAGTCTTATCTTTTTTAGCGACAAAAAAGAACCCCGCACCCACTGGAGAGGTTGAAGCGTGGATTATACCAGAGGACAAGGATGTGTCAATATACTCCTTCATAGTTTGCTTCTCAGGGCCAAACAAATTATAAAGACAACAAGAGGGCAAGGGAGCACCAGGAAGCAAATCTATGGAGCAGTCATATGGTCTGTGGGGAGGAAGAGATTGAGCCCTGGATTTGCTAAAGACCAGAGCCAGGTCATGATAATGTGATGGAATTAAGGACAAATCAATCACCTCTTCTATGTAACAAGGTGCAGGAGAAGGGGAAACAGCTGACCTAAGGCAGTTGGAGGAACAATAATGACTCCAGGAATTTATTTTCTTTTTAGTCCAATCAATCTGAGGGTTGTGTTTACAGAGCCAGGGAAAGCCTAAAATAATTTGAGAGGACTCAGAATTAAATACAAAAAACTCACCCAATTCCTGATGGTTGCCAGATAAGGTGAACTTTAAAGAAGTGATCTGATGGGAGATGGTGGAAATTGCCTGGCCGGTGAGCGCCATCATAGAGAGAGTCTGGTGTAATCTGTCCATAGGAATAGAAAGTTGTTCCACTAAGCAGTCACTGATGAGATTCTGCTCAGCTCCGGAATCAATCAAGGCCTGTACAGGGAGATTTAACATATTGTGACAAACAGACGCTGTAAGAGTGAGGCGATTCTCAGGAGAAATGTTAGAGGCGCCCACCAGAATCTCCTGTTTTACTGATGGGACCGACCTTTTAAACGAAGTGAGCAAGTAGCAACAAAGTCAACAAAGTTAAAGCTTGATAAACAGATCAGTTCTGTTGTCAAGACCAGCTTCTTTCAGCTCCGTCTGCGCTCTAAAGTAAAGTCACTCCTCAGCCGTAGTGATCTGGAGAAGGCCATCCATGCCTTTGTGACATCCAGACTTGACTATTGTAATGCTTTGTATGTTGGAATTAATCAATCTTCCATCTCCCGTTTACAGCTTGTACAGAACTCTACTGCCTACTTTTTGACCAACACACGGAAATATGAACACATCACTCCTGTCCTGTCCTCTTTACACTGGCTCCCGGTTCAGTTCAGGATACAGTTCAAGCTGCTGCTGTTTGTTTTCAAAGCTCTGAATGGACTTGCACCTCTCTACATCTCAGAAATTTTGAAAGTCCATCAGCCCGGCCGAGGTTTACGATCTGCCAGTCAACACCTGCTGGAGGTGCCTCGCTCAAGGCACAAACAATGGGGAGACCGGTCCTTTTCTGTTGCCGGCCCAAAAGCCTGGATTAGTCTCCCCCTTGAGCTGCGTGTCACCTCTGATCTGACTCTGTTCAAAACCAGACTGAAGACCCACTTGTTCAAAAAAGCTTTCAGTGTCGCATCAGAGGTTCCGTCCTTTGGGTACAGGTCCCGTCCTCTGGGTACTTAAGCCACTGACGCCCATCCCACTTTCTCTTATTGCCCTTCACCTCACTTAAACCTGAAACACTCTTCTCGGATCTTCTCTGTATTTCATCACTCGACCAGAGGTGAGCTCGCTCCCTACACAGAGCATACAGAGAATCTTTTCCTACGGACTGCTGGGCTAGCGAAAGCTGGTCCGGCACATTTTTCCTTCACCCCGAAGTTTTCTTCTCCTCTCTCCACAGACTGCTTCGCTCGACCGCGCTGACTGCGCGACATCACTACCCTGCTAACAAGTAGCAGGCTAGCCGGTGAAAGTGACACGAGGAGGGAGACGTCTCCGGACAACGTTAGCACTGCTAACGAGCTCAACTCTTCTCAGCCATTGCTCCTGAGAAGGTAATGCAAAAACCCAAAACTCAAAGAAGACCAGCAGGCCAACGAGCCCCAGCTCCCGTGCCTTTTCTCTTCTGCATTTCTACTTCTCGGTTAGTGAACGCTAACTGCAAGGCACGCTATCTGCTAAGCTAACGAAGCTAACAGGCCAGCAGCCTCGAGCAGCTCAGCGAGAGGACATCCTCGGACAAGGAACTCTGGCAGGCTGTGAGCTCTGGCTCCCGAACCTGCCTCAGCGGATCTGGTTACCCCCCTTTTTCAGTAGCGGACACCCACGAGGCCTGTCCGGTCTGCTCAAGGATGCTACACGCGAACGCACTCAAAGTTTTTCTCGCAGATGACCCTGGAGAAAGGAGAGTGGAAATGGAGTAATCCCGCTGCTATCTGGCTAGCTCCCACGGTTAGCATGGCTAACCAGGAGTACCCATGACAACATAGGGCGGACGACAACGTTGCTAAAATTATTAGCGTGGCTATGAGCGGACAACGAAGGACTCCATCGTGAGGTATGTGAAAATGCTTGGTCTAGCTTGCTAGCTAACCTTCTCATATTTTGCCTGTTTCGCTATCCTATGCGGCCGAATCGACGGTAGAATTCATCGCATAACTAAGTTTTTTTTACCAATGCTACGTTGCTCGAGGGCCCGTCTTAGCACCGCTAGCGGGCTCACGAGTACCTCCATGTTTAGCCCCGGCTAACAAGGAGACTCTCTGTCCAGCACAGTCCAGGAGGAGGAATTTTCAGCTACCTGTTCAGCTGCGCTACCTGGTAGTTTTCCTATGCCCACGACGAAACATCATGACGCTGAGAGCTTATCCACCCATGAGGCTATGGATGACTCTCTGACGTTAACCATGTCAGGGCCCTAGGGGCCCTGGTGGGGTGGACAAGGATGAGTGGCCTCGGTGTTGCAGGTCCACCAGGCAGAAAAGCTACAGGAGCTGCAAGGGGCCACCAGCAAAAAGAAAAGGAAAGTCTGAGATGCCTCTGCACCATTACAGGCGCTCTCACTCACAGACAGTGATGTCACTAACGCGTTACAAAGTAACGCGTTACTCTTGTCGGACCACTTATTTCAGTAACGAGTAATCTAACGCGTTGCTTTTCAAAATCCAGTAATCAGATTAAAGTTACTTTCTCCAAATTATTGTGCGTTACTTTTTTGTCATTTTCTGTAGTACTGTAATTTTATTTTATTTCCTCAATGCGTCTCGGGGAGTGATAAAAAAAGACTCGATTCTATGCGGTCACCTGCTACGGCGGCTGTGAAACCTGACACCAGCGTGTCTGACAGAAACTGGACTGAGGTGCTCACACGGAGCTGAGGAGAAGTTCCTCCTACCTGCAGCTGAGAGGAGGACGAGTGATAAAAAAAGACTCAAGGACTCGAGGAGTGACGTGACGTCTGCTCTATGCGACCTAGGGTATTAGCACGGCATCTTGCAGCACGCGTTAGCATTAGCATGTCATTGCGGTCTCTTGTTTTCTTGTTAAAAGACCAGCGCAAATTCAAAGCTGTGCATGGACGCTGTTTCACAAGACTGGATCTGCAGCAGCAACACGTCACTTGAACGGACTAACGCCAAAAATACACTACACGCGTTGCAGCTCCGCCCCGCTCCGGTCCGACCTCCGCAGCAAATACGCACCCATTATAATCAATGAGATAAAGTACACTGGCTCCGCATGGCGGCGGTGAGCTGCGGCGAGCGGACGGCAGTCCGTCAAAATTAGAAATTTTTCTATTTCTGCCGGATGACGGAGCTGTGCCGTAGTCAACTTTTGAAGATTACATCGCACCAACAGGAAAAGGAACGAGCACAACTTCCGTATTTACAAAATAAAATCACCACAGGCGGACTAATCCTAGCTCTATACGGATTTATTTGTACAAAAATGCTGTCAAACTATCATTTATAGCATTCTATGACTAAACTATTATATTTATGACTATGACTACGCCTAATAACGCAATACAAGAAATAAATAAATAAAAAAGTATTTTATTCTGAAATGTAAACATCACTTCCTGTTGCTCAAACCATGTAGCTCATTTACGAGAGAAGATCAAGGCAGCAGTCTCTCTACAGTTGTTCTCCTTCTTCCACCGAATGAATTGTTTTGTTCTGACTTACTTATTTATCACTTGATTTATCGCGCGATCTCGCACGTGTCTCGGAGCGGCGTATCCAGGCGGACCTGAGCGGAGCGGAGGCAGTGGAAATTGGACTCGCTCAGCTGCGACCTGCGGACCAGAGCGGGGCGGAGCCGCGTGCAGTGTATTTTTGGGGTAACGACATCATCCGAACGTGAATGAAGAAAAACAGCTTGTAAACACCGATCACAGCAGCTGCAACTTTTATCAGGTAATTCAAATCAGTCCAGATCAATAACACAAATTGTAGGAGTTTTTAAATCTCTGAATCTATGTCTGAAATGTTGTTGATGTGCAGGCAAGTCTGGGCCTCTGGACATTCAAAAAACAAAACAAAACAATTGTAGAAATGTTTCATCTTTCATCAGAAAGACTTCCTCAGTCTGAGGTGCTGTATTCAGCTCAGTCTTAGGCCCTGTTTACACGGACACTGTGTGGGGGAAACGCAACTTTTGGGTATGTTAATTAGGTTGAAAGTTTTGCGTTGACATGGGCGAATTCTGTGGATACGACTCTCTCCCCCCTCCACCCCCCGTACTCATGAATTTACTGTAGTTACCATGCTGGGCCATTAGATGGCGCTGTGATTTTTGGAACCTTCACTACTGCGCATGCGTGCCACTGCTGCCTGATGTAAACAGAGCAGACGAGGCAGCCTGTTTTCCTCTCTGGCTAAAAGTTCAGCTACTACAAGTTGTTGTCAACAAGTTAACAACAAGTTAAAGCTGGAATTTGGATAAGAGTCAACAGATTTGACACCAAGTGGGGCCGCTTCATCTAGCAAGCTGCACACCAGTTGCTGACTGGACCGGAACCGCGTCAACATGTCTGACTTTAGTCCGTGAGAATCAGCTGATTTACAGCAGCGCTACAAGGTAAACCATGTTCTTAATAATCTTTCCTTGTGTTTAGTTCGATCACAGAACAACCAACTGAGGTTTTATTTTTATTTTTTTCCTGCGAGGTCGAAGCTGTCGTTCCACGAAGCGGACCGGCGGTTCGGATGTGGGTCCAGTGACAGTGTCCACCAGGATGAACAACAGAGTCCAGTTCATTAAAGTTCGGTTAACGTGTTTTTAAAAGTGTTCAATTTAATTCTCAGTGTTTGTGACATGAGTTTGTGGTGTTGAATAAATAAATAAATTAAAAATCAACCTGGTGTCTTCATTTTCAGCAGCATGTTAGGCATGACGTAACGAGTCCAGATAGCTTCATTTAGCTCAGATAAATGTAAATATCTCCCACGCTAACATAAATACTGTTTATTATTGTTAAACTGTTAATATATAGCACATTTAGTATGTTATAGTGCAGCGTGACACGTGAAATGTCCGACTGCCTCGTTAACAGACAACTGGATCCAGGCAGCTGGCTCTCTTCCAACACAGATGCAGGTAAGGTGTAGAATAATTAAATATGAGAATCAAAATATATTCCATCAGCTATAGTTCAGAAAGTGGTGCGTGTGTCCACTGTCCAGTCCACCGCCATTGTTAAAATGCCGGCTGTCTGCGCGTGCGTGCTGCGTGCATGTGTTCAAACAAAAGCTCCACGGGAGATGTTTACATTATCAACGGGGGGTCAGCGAAAAAGTTCCACTTTGAGAGCTGGGTTCAAAAACCATCGGAGTCATCGAGGGGGGCCAGCAGTGTCGTGTAGGCGATAAGCAAAGTCGCAAAGAGAAAGTAGCGGTTACACTCAAAATACGCGCCGTGTAAACTGGCCCTTATAAATATCATCCTCTCACTGTGGAAACTGTGGAACAACCTGCCCCCCAACATTAGACAGGCCTCCTCCCTTCACATGTTCAAATCCCTGCTAAAAAAACCATCTTTTCTCTATTATTTCAAACTGTGTGAGCTGACGTAGTGTATTTTTTTTTTACTGTGTTTTCATTTTAATATTGTTCTTATACATTTTTATTATACTTTTACTGCTGTTAATATCATAATTTTTACCATTGGTGTGTGATACTGTTCTGTACATTTTTAAACCTCTTTTGTGTTGTGTGTGTGAAGCACCTTGATAACAGTTTATCTGTTTTAACTGTGCTATATAAATAAAATAGACTTGACTTGACTCACAGTGGATCAACCAGTTTGTTGATGACAGCTGAAACCAGCTGCTCACATGAGCAAGGAGGACCATCAGCCTAACAATGGATCATTAGCACCCTGATGGTTGTTTGCTATTCACAGAGGGCTGAGTGATACTAGCAACAACAGCATTGTAAGAGGGGGACAGTTGAACCCGGAGGCCTCCACCTCTGTTTAATGATGGACGGTTTCTTTTCACAAAGATGGCCTCCTTTACTCCTCTCTCAAACCATCGTTCCTCTCTATCAAGGATGTGAACATCTTCATCCCTGAAAGAGTTGGCCTATACAAACGTATTGTTCACTTGAAACATTTTCAAAATAATCATTTTATAAGTCTTTTTTGTAAACATATTATTTGTTTAGTGAAGTAAAGACACTATTTTTATATAAAGCAAGTATTTCTTTATTCATTCAACCTTCATTTATGATATTGAAATCAAGAAATACCTTATTTTTTATCAAAAGTATTTGTTTAATGAACTCAGACTATTTTGTTTTATAAAAACAAGTATTTCTGTTTAATAAAGTCAAAAAAGACCATTATGTTTTTTGAATATTTTTAATTGGTAATTATTTTATTAAAACATTTAATTTTTTTTATGTATTGTGACAGAGGGTTCTTGTTAGCAGCTGCTGAAAGTAACTAATAAAGTAACTTAGTAATCTAACTTAGTTACTTTCCAAATCAAGTAATCAGTAACTTAACTAAGTTACTTTTCCCAAGGACTAATCAGTAACTTAACTAAGTTACTTTTTCTATGTAACTATGCCATCACTGCGGAGAGAAAATACCGAATTTTTACCACCAGTACCTGTGTTTAAGGAACACAGACTAGCTGGTTCGGAACGTTTAAACACACAAGAACACTCAGATCCTTGTGTAATAAAGAGGAATTGCCATCCACACACAACAATAAAGTCTCAGACTACTGAATGCATCCTGGTCCCAAAATGGGAACAAGGCTTCAGGTTTGCCCGCTCACGCAGTACGGGAACTTGACCTTTTGAGCCCTGACTTCACTTGTAAAACGTTACAAGGAGCTGGTGGTATGTGTGTGCGCACTAAACATAACTCGTCTACTGTATGTGTAATAAAAAACAAACACTGTTTCATGCATATACAAGAATCAAAGTACCAAAGCACAGACTGCTCTGGTTCTTGACTCACCTTTTTTGTGAAACACAAACTACTAGGTCAGACTATGAACCGCAGTGGGACACACGAGTTCTGCCTGAGACAGTCAGATCTTGCGATGTCTTCTGCTGGGCAGACCAGCCTGCTCCAGAGTATGCGAGAGGGGTCGAAGGCCACCCCTCCCGCACTCAAACATGACCAGCAGCAGCTAGACATCCCTCCCAGTATTAATTGTAAATTGGAGTTGTTAATCATCTTAAAAGTTTTTAGCTTCTAAGCTTCTGGTCCTGACAACATACCTGGTAGTGTGCTGAAGGACTGTGCAAGGGAACTTGCAGCGGTCTTCACGGACATCTTTAACATCTCACTGAGTCAGGCCATCGTCCCCACCTGTTTCAAAGCCACCACCATCATCCCTGTCCCAAAGAAGGCAACGCCCTCCTGCCTCAATAACTATCGTCCAGTAGCACTCACCCCCATCCTGATGAAGTGCTTCGAACGGCTAGTCATGAAAAGTATCATATCTATCCTCCCTGGCTCCCTGGATCCCTTCCAATTTGCATATCGGCCTAATCGCTCAACCGACGATGCCATCTCCTCTGCCCTCCACATAGCGCTCACACATCTGGACACAAAAGACTCTTATGTTAGAAGGCTGTTCATCGACTTCAGCTCGGCATTCAACACCATCATCGCCCAACAGCTCATCCTTAAACTGGACAGTCTGGGGCTGAACACCTCAATGTGTAACTGGCTGCTAGACTTCCTGACCGGTAGACCACAATCAGTACGGGTCGGGAGTAACACATCCAGCACCATCACATTGAATACAGGTGCCCCTCAAGGATGTGGGGCTGCCGTGGCACAGTGGTAATGGCCCACCATGTGTCGTTGTGTCCCTGGGCAAGACACTTAACCCCAAGTTGCTCCCGGTAGGTCTGGATGGCGCCTTGCAAGGCAGGCTACCACTACCGGTGTATGGGCCGTGACGTAGTGGTAATGAAAGTCGTCCCCCAATCGGAAGGTTGGCGGTTCGAATCCCGGTTCCCCATACCATGTGTCGTTGTGTCCCTGGGCAAGACACTTAACCCTTAGTTGCTCCTGGTAGGACTGGAAGGCGCCTTGCATGGCAGTCGCCGCTACCGGTGTATGAATGTGTGTATGAATAGGTGGATGGTTGGTATTGTAAAGCGCTTTGGGGCTCCTCACAGGGAGCTGGAAAGCGCTATATAAATAAACTCAATTTACCATTTACCATTTATGAATGTGTGAATGAATGGGTGGATGGCTGGTATTGTAAAGCGCTTTGGGGATCCTCACAGGGGGCTGGAAAGCGCTGTATAAATAAGCTCCATTTACCATTTACCATGTGTGCTGAGCCCCCTTCTATTCACCCTGCTAACACACGACTGCACACCATCATACAGCTCCAACCATTTCATCAAGTTTGCGGACGACACAACAGTGGTGGGTCTCATCAGCAACAACGATGAGATGGACTACAGGAACGAGGTGAGCCGCCTGGCCTTGTGGTGCGGACACAACAATCTCACTCTCAACATAATAATAATATAATAATTGTCTAATCTTGTCATCTGCGTATGTTTCCCATACACAGACGAAATTCGTCTCTGCATTTAACCCAACCACCTACCAGGTGGTGCAGTGAGCAGCCATAGAAGGCGCTCGGGGAGCTGGAGAAATAGGTGTGCACTCATAGACACCCCAAGGTGTGTAGTGGCCGGGACGCGAACCCGCGTCCTTCGGGTCCCAAGTCAAACGCCCTAACCACTACACCATCTTGGCTCCTTTGGAGAAGACAAAGGAGATTGTTGTGGACTTCAGGAAGAGGGATGTCCAACATGCCCCTCTGACCATCAACAGCAACAGTGGAGAGAGTGGACAGCACCAAGTTCCTGGGAGTGCACGTCTCAGAGGACCTGTCCTGGAGCAGGAACACTGCATCACTGGCCAAGAAGGCTCACCAGCGCCTCTACTTTCTCCGCAAGCTGAAAAGGGCTGGAGCTTCAACCCCCATCATGTGCACCTTCTACAGGTGCCATAGAAAGTGTCCTGACCAGCTGCATCACGGTGTGGTTTGGTGCATGTACTGCATCCTGCCGCAAGAGCCTCCAGCGCATCGTGAGAGCAGCTGAGAAGATTGTCGGCACCTCCTTCCCCTCACTACAGGACTTCATTTCATTTCATTTATTCATTTATATAGCACTTTACACAACCACGGTGGTGGTGACCAAAGTGCTTAACAAAAAAACAGTGTAGTACTTAAAAAGACAGATTAAAAATCAGAAAAACACAACATAAAAGCAAAAATAAAACCAGAAATGTCACCACATATTTAATTACTAAAAGCCAGTTTGAATAAAAAAGTCTTAAGCTTTGATTTAAAAGGGCCAAGTTCAGTAATCTGGCGTAGCTCAAGTGGGAGTGTATTCCAGAGTCGAGGTGCGGCCGCAGAAAAGGCACGGTCACCCCAACGTTTATATTTTGTCCGTGGAACAGAGAGCAAGAGTTGGCTATCTGACCTCAGAGACCTGGAGCGGGCGGGGAAACTTAACAACTCCGTTATATAAGTAGGAGCGAGGCCATTCAGAGCTTTAAAAACAAATAATAAAAGTTTAAAATCTATCCTAAAACGGACAGGAAGCCAATGTAGTGAGAATAAAACAGGTGTGATGTGGTCCCATCTAGGAGTAATAATAATAATAATAATAATAATAATTAATTCAATTTATA
>JBBPBX010011712.1:40426-55413 GCA_038048925.1 Garcialebias charrua
GAGGCACACCAACATACAGAGCGTTACAATAATCGAGGCTAGAACTGATAAAAGCATGAACAGCCTTCTCCAAGTCACAACGGTTTAAAAAGGGTTTGACCTTTTTTAAAAGACGTAAATAAAAAAATCCAGACCGGACAACAGAGGCGATGTGTTTGTCAAAATGTAACGCCTTATCAAAGGTCACTCCAAGGTTTTTCACACTGTCACTGAAGTTACACAGCAACCGCCTCACTCGGAAAGCCCTCTGCATGGCAGGTGATCCCACACACCCACTACACAGCTGCTTCAGACTGCTGCCATCAGGGAGGAGACTGAGAAGTCTCCAGGCTCGAACCAGCAGACTGAGAGACAGCTCTGTTCATCAGGCAGTCAGGATGCTAAACACTCTGCCTGCTCTGCCTCCTCTCCCACTTGTACTGTACTGCCTTAATCACAAAAAACTTTCACACATTACCACTACAACACAAAGATTTTAACACTGGACTCTGTGTCATCAAAACGGGTTATTCACTCAGCTCACGGTCATATGCTCATTCAGTTTGCACTACTTCTCATATTTGCACTAATGTTTGTATTACATTACTGCCTATAGTCATACTACTGTTTACATTCACTGTTTACATTTATTATTACTGTTTACATTTATTACTACTGTTTACATTTATTACTACTGTTTACATTTACACTACTTTTTATATCTACACTACTGCTGATATATATATTCTTTTTACTAGCCTTATTGCATATGCCACTTTACCTCTATACCAATATCAACTACCTCATACATATACTGTGTACATTAACTTCATATGCTGCTTTGTCACTCTTTTACAAATGTCAATGCCAGAACCTTCATTTTATTTTATAGATATACTTTTTACACTTTTATACTACTATGCAAAAAACTCAGGACAGTATTACACTTTTATTATTTCATTTTATGCTTATGTTTATTAAATGTTTAGTGTTTTAGTGTTGGTGTAACTTTTCATACTTTTATACTACTATGCAAAAACTACTATGCAAAAACTCAGGACAGTATTACACTTTTATTATTTCATTTTATGCTTATGTTGTTTTAGTGTTTTTAGTGTTTTAGTGTTTAAATGGTTACTGTTGCACCGAGGGACTGAGAGAAATGCAATTTCAATCCTGTGTATGTCCTGTACACATTGCAGTTTTGACAATAAAGTTGACTTTGACTTTGACTTTAGACATATCCGAGACCAGACGTTTTGGTCAAAGACTGACAAGTCTGTCTCCCATTTTACAGTGGGAAGGGATACAGATTCATCTATTTTAATGAGTGTCCGGTAAACCTTAGATAGTAATTTGGAAGGGTTAAGATTAAGGGATTCTAATACACTTGTTGGTATTTTAATAATAATAATGTATTTTCCTGTCATCTGCGTATGTTTCCCATACACAGACGAAATTTGTCTCTGCATTTAACGCAACCACCTTCCAGGTGGTGCAGTGAGCAGCCCGAAAGCGCCCGGGGAGCTGGAGAAATAGGTGTGCACTCATAGACACCCCAAGGTGGTTAGTGGCCGGGGCGCGAACCCGTGTCCTTCGGGTCCCAAGTCAAAAGCCCTGCCACTAGACCATCTTGGCTCCTCATCCTAGTGTTATTAAGGTTACATTTATTTTTTGTTATAGATTTAATTTGTTGATATTCTAAAAAATTATTCTTATCAATCCCATATTGTGTTATGAATCTGTTAAATGGGATATAGTCTATTTCCTCATATATATGTTCCAAATATTCTATTCCTTTACACTTCCAACCTGGGAAATTTATCATATTATTCTGTTGTAGGATGTCAGGGTTGTTCCAGATGGGTGTATGTCTGCATGGAATTAGTGAAGACTCTGTCATTTTAAGAAACTCCCACCAAGCTGTCAAAGAGGAGCTTATATGCTTTTTTTTTTATATATTTTTATTCAAGAAAACACAATTATACACAGTTAAACAGAGTAACATGAAATTAAAGTTTTCTTTTCTTTTTTCCTTTTTTTCCCCATTCACAACCTAACCCCACCCCCTATATACATGTAATATAAGAAGAGAGATATATTTAAAAAAAAATAAGAAAAAAAAATAAAAATAAAATAAAGATAAATAAATATATAAATAAATAAAAAAGAGAAGATGGTGGGGGCGTGGGGACGTGCCTCCTGACATGTCAATAATCAAGCATCCAGAGTAAAATATGTGTCTTAGGGCCTACAGGTTCATGGAAGGGACTTGAGATTCCTAAAGTACTCAATCATAGGGTCCCACTTGCTGTGGAATCCTTTTGTTGAGCCTCTAATGAAGTGTTTAATTTTCTCTAATTTTAAGAAAAACATTAGCTCAGTGAGCCAGATTGAAACTTTGGGTGGTTCAGAGGATTTCCAATGCAGGGCTATATTTCTACGAGCTATCAAAGAAGCAAAGGCGAAAACGTCCTTTTTATCAACAGTTAACGTAGATTCTTCAGTCAACACTCCGAATATTGCCATTTCTGCAGACGGTTTGATCTTGGTATTAAACACATCATTTAGTGTTTTACAGAAAGACGACCAAAATTCGGTTAATTTCGAGCAAGTCCAAAACATATGGGTCATATGTGCTGGGGCAAGGTGACACCGCTCACATCTATCATCAATGTCACTATATATTCTAGAGTTTTGACTTAGTAAAGTAGGTTCTATGAAGGACTTTGAATTGTATCAAGCTAAGCCGTGCACAGGATGAAGTTCCATTGATTTTTTTCAGAGCACTGTCCCAAAGATCACCAGAAACCATAAGTCCCAGTTCTTCAGACCACACATCCCTAAGCCTGTCTAATGTTGATTCACGAAGAGAGGTAATTATGTTAGAAATGTTTGCTATGTGTTTCTTAATATGCATGGGGTTACGTAAGATTTTTTTCAAGTCCCGAGTCTGTTGGAGATGTAGGAAAAGTTGGGCTCTGGCTTTTAATAAAATGACGGACTTGAAAATATCTGAATAGATCATGTTTTTGTAGATGGAATTTGGACGAAAGGACACTGAAACTAGCAAAAATACCATCTATATAGAAACTGTCACACGTATCCAGACCATTCCTCCTCCACAAAGCAAAGGTATGATCCATTCTAGCTGCAGGGAAAAGGTGGTTATGACAAATAGGGCTGTATAAAGAAAATTCCTTTAATTTAAAATGTTGTCTGAATTGTGTCCATATTCTAAGAGAAGAAGATACAACAGGATTAGAAGTGAATTTAGAGGGTGAAAATGGTAATCCAGTGGTGATCAAAGCAGAGAGTGAGGTGGTGCGGCAGGAATTTGCTTCAATCCTACACCAATCCAATTGTGGATTTTGATACCAATATATGATTTTTTGAATATTAGATGCCCAATAGTAATTTCTTATGTTGGGTAAAGCCATACCCCCCTTCTCTCTAGGCCTTTCCAAAAACTCTCTACGAATCCTTGCATTTTTATTTGCCCAAATAAAAGAGGATAGCATTTTATTTAGGGATTGAAAAAAGGATTTAGTCAGAAATATTGGAATACACTGAAACAAATATAGCAGACGGGGTAACACGTTCATTTTTATGCAGTTAATTCTTCCTGGAAGAGATAAAAAGAGATTAGACCATCTCTTAAAGTCAGCTTCCAATTTAAGCAAAAGAGGTTTAAAGTTCTTTTCATAGAGATCGGAAAAGGCACGGGTGATATGTATACCTAAGTATTTAAATCCAGATTTTGATATTTGAAAAGGGAGTGCAGTGTCCGGTAATTGAAGTGCCAAATCATTAATTGGAAAGCATTCACTTTTAGAAAAATTTAATTTATAACCCGAGAAATTCCCAAAGTCATTGAGGATATTGACAATATTAGGGATAGATGATAATGGGTCAGAAATGTATAGCAATAAGTCGTCAGCATATAAAGAAATTTTATATTCAGTATCAAACCTACGAATACCAAGGATATTAGAGGTTGATCAAAGTTTTATTGATAGGGGCTCAATAGCTAAGGCAAATAAAAGTGGGCTAAGAGGGCATCCCTGATGTGTACCCCTCGAGAGAGAAAATAGGTGAGAAGATATCTTATTTGTGATTACTGATGCCTTAGGTGATGTATAGAATAAACATATCCAGGATATAAAATTCAAACCAAAGCCAAACTTTTCCAATACGGTAAATAAGTAACTAAATCCCATACAGCAAAAGTTATGTGGGCCGGATCTGGGCCAAATGTATGAAAACATTTGGCCCGCATTTGTAAAATGGATCCGGCCCGGTGTCTTTTTGTCCAACGGGCCAAAACTGGCCCGGATGTGGATTGCGGATCTGGATTGGATCTGGGCCGGAGGTGGGCCAGAAGTGCTACAAAACTACTGCATTCGGCCCAAATGCGGCCCAGATACAGAATCCTTGTTTAGTTTTTAGGCAAATTTGGGCCAGATGCGGCCCAGATGCGGCATCCTCATTTCATTTTTAGGCGGATTTGGCCCAGGTCCGGCCCAGTAGAGTAAGTCGAATCTCAAAACGCGGCCCAGATCTGGTTCAAACCCGCAATACAGATATGTACAACAGGTCTAAATAGAGCGCACACAAAATATCCACACAAGTTGTTGCTTAAAAACTGTTTATTCATGAGCAAAACGAATTAAAAAATGTTAAAAAGTTAAAATTGATAACATGATGACATAAGAACCTTAATAATAAAAGAAACTACAATTACCAGAGGTATGCATCATAAATACCATGATCTGCTTCTGTATGACAGTTTCAGTGTCCTTCAGTCATTTTAAGAGTCAGTCACAGCAGAGGAAAGCGACGTCCTCACTCATCTCAAAGTCAACTTTATTGTCAGAACTGCAATATGTACAGGACATACACAGGATTGAAATTGCGTTTCTCTCAGTCCCTCGGTGCAACAGTAACCATTTAAACACTAAAACACTGAAACATTTAATAAACATAAGCATAAAATAGTAAAAATGTAACACTGTCCTGAGTTTTTGCATAGTAGTATAAAAGTATGAAAATTTACACCAACACTAAAACTAAAACACTAAACATTAATGAACATAAGCATAAAATGAAATAATAAAAGTGTAATACTGTCCAGAGTTTTTGCATAGTAGTATAAAAAAGTATAAAAAGTATATCTGTAAAATAAACTGAAGGTTCTAGCATATGAGAATGTACACAGTATATGTATGAGGTAGTAGTTGATGTTGGTATAGAGGCAAAAGTGGCATATGCAGTAAGGCACATTGGGCATCCTTAAAGGAGAAATGTAATCAAATCTGAAAAAATCGATATAACAAGAATTTCATATAGTAAACAACACACATAAACATACTTAGTATGCTTTTTTCAAGTCAGTAGCTTAAAGAAATAGTTTTTTACATTTTTCCTGCTACATGCCGAAGTACAGTGATTTCTGTAGTAATTTTCTGGACGCACTTTTATGACACAATTAAGACCTCCTTTGCTATCTTACAATAACACTGAAGCTATAAACCCATCATTACTGTCCTCCTGTCTGTCATTTAAAATGGAAGCAGAAGACTTTTTTGAATCTGAAGGATATCACTTTAGTTTGTCAAAAACAGTTTGGTGATTTAGTGCATTAATGGGCATTTCTATCCTGGAAATACGAATAGCCGTGCGTTAGCCGCCGCATGCTAACGTTAGCATGCTAGCGCCGTATGCTAACGTTAGCATGCTAGCGCCGTATGCTAACGTGGAAGTGGGGGTGTTGAAAATGTCCTGAAACAGTTACCAATGTCTTGTTAAGCTCTGTCTTCCCCAGAACATACAGTAGTAGGATCTAAAATGATTTTTAAAGATGAAGGAGCAAGTTGAAACATGCTGTCTCCCTCCTTGCTAGCAGGCTCTATTGGGAGCTGCCTGGCTAACTAACTACGGTGGCCCTACACGGCCAAAATTCTACAGCGGCCGAATGCACAGGAGCGGTAAAAATACAATATAAAATTTTAAAAAAGTTTTAAAATCGATTTTGGGGCTTTTAGAATAGATTCTGAATCGCCAGGACTAAGAATCTTGATTCTTTAAAAAATAGATTTTTTTTGCTGCATCCATAATTGCTACACACTGAAACCTTTTTGTCCACAACTAAAACACACACTAATATTACTGTATGAGGGACGACTAGTTGCACTGCCTAGGTCATATTCAGGGGACGGAGAGCAGGCAGGAGGAGGGGGGTCAAAAACACCAGATGAGAATTTTTTCACTTTGCAAAGTCTAAATTTGAGTTAGGATGACATTTTTGACTTGTGAAAATTTCTCAACAAGCTTATTTTATGCTTTTCATTAGACTACTATTAGCTTAAAAACACTTTTCATTTCTCCTTTAAATAAGGCTGGTCAGAGAATACTGTATATGTATCAGCAGTGGTGTAGATATAAAAGTAGTGTAAATGTAAATAGTAGTAATAAATGTAAAGAGTAATAAATGTAAACATTGAGTGTAAACAGTAGTATGTAAACAGTGAATGTAAACAGTATTATCACTATAGGCAGTGATGTAATACAAACAGTGCAAATATGAGAAGTAGTGCAAACTGAATGAGCACATGACCGAGAGTTTAGTGAATAACCCGTTTGATGACACAGGGTCCAGTGTTAAAATCTTTGTGTTGTGTGATAATGTGTGAGAAAGTTTTTTGTGTTAAGGCAGTTCAAATGGGAGGGGGGGCAGAGCAGGCAGAGTGTTTAGCATCCTGACTGCCTGATGAACAGAGCTGTCTCTCAGTCTGCTGGTTCGAGCCTGGAGACTTCTCAGTCTCCTCCCTGAAGGCAACAGGCTGAAGCAGCTGTGTAGTGGGTGTGTGGGATCACCTGCCATGCAGAGGGCTTTCCGAGTGAGGCGTTTGCTGTGTAAGTCCTGCAGTGAGGGGAAGGAGGTGCCGACGATCTTCTCAGCTGCTCTCACGATGCGCTGGAGGCTCTTGCGGCAGGATGCAGTACATGCACCAAACCACACAGTGATGCAGCTGGTCAGGACACTTTCTATGGCACCTCTGTAGAAGGTGCTCATGATGGGGGTTGAAGCTCCAGCCCTTTTCAGCTTGCGGAGAAAGTAGAGACGCTGGTGAGCCTTCTTGGCCAGTGCTGCAGTGTTCCTGCTCCAGGACAGGTCCTTTGAGACGTGCACTCCCAGGAACTTGGTGCTGTCCACTCTCTCCACTGCGGTGCTGTTGATGGTCAGAGGGGCATGTTGTGCATCCCTCTTCCTGAAGTCCACAACAATCTCCTTTGTCTTCTCCACGTTGAGAGTGAGATTGTTGTGTCCGCACCACAAGGCCAGGCGGCTCACCTCGTTCCTGTAGTCCGTCTCATCGTTGTTGCTGATGAGACCTACCACTGTTGTGTCGTCCGCAAACTTGATGAAGTGGTCATCTGTGATGAATCTCCAGATGCAGGACCGTCTGTGGCAGTAGTAGATTCACCTTAGCACTTTGTGGAAGATGTGAGGTTTCCTCATTGCTAGCAACATTAGCATTTGGAGGTCAGACAGGAGCCTAAGAAAAGCACAAAGAAAAACAAGATTATAACCAGGCAATACCAAAAAACAATATAATAAAACAAAAACAAACAAACATAAGAAATTGTCATAACTTACGTGTGCATGTAGTCAGCTGGAGGCTCTCAACACATTTAGTCAAGTATTAGAGAATTCAGTGAGGCCTAGGTCAGAGGATATGGACATCAGAGATTGTAAAATAAATTTAAATCATGCAGGTAACAATTAATGGAGAACCCCAACTGACATAATTAGAAGTAAAAGCCAAAATACTGTATATAAAAGGACCAATAAATACATTTGAAATGCATCAATTAAGATTTACCTGACTAAATAAAGGTTGAATGAATGAATGAATAAACATTAAAAGGCACAAATGCATCTACAGTACAAGAAAAACAAAAATATATATTTTAAAAATACAGTAAAATGTATTATAATTATAAGCAGAAATATATAACTAACCTGGAAAATAAAAAGGTTGACCTTTGTCACCGATTCTGTTCATAACTTTTATGGACAGAATTTCTAGGCGCAGCCAAGGTGTGCCCCAAGTGGAGGAGTTTAAGTATCTCGGGATCTTGTTCACGAATGAGGGAAAACTGGAGCGTGAGATCGATAGACGGATAGGTGCAGCGTCCGCAGTGAAGCGGGCGCTGTACCGGTCTGTCGTGGTGAAGAGAGAGCTGAGTCAAAAGGCAAAGCTCTCAATTTACCGATCGATCTACGTTCCCACCCTCATCTATGGTCATGAGCTTTGGGTTATGACCGAAAGAACGAGATCTCGGATACAAGCGGCTGAAATGAGTTTTCTCCGCAGGGTGTCTGGACTCTCCCTTAGAGATAGGGTGAGAAGCTCAGTCATCCGGGAGGGACTCGGAGTAGAGCCGCTGCTTCTCCACATCGAGAGGAGCCAGTTGAGGTGGCTCGGGCATCTGGTTAGGATGCCTCCTGGACGCCTCCCTGGTGAGGTGTTCCGGGCATGTCCCACCGGGAGGAGACCCAGAGGAAGACCCAGGACGCGCTGGAGGGACTATGTTTCTCGGCTGGCCTGGGAACGCCTTGGGATTCCCCCAGAGGAGCTGCTCCAAGTGGCTGGGGAGAGGGAAGTCTGGGCCTCCCTACTTAGGCTGCTACCCCCGCGACCCGACCCCGGATAAGCGGAAGAAAATGGATGGATGGATGGATGAAATTATATAACATGAAGTAAATTTCTCCTTTGTAATTTAATTGGTGCATTTTTTGTGTATTTATTAATTTATCAGTCCATATACAGTACATGCTTTTACTTCTAATTATGTCAGTTTTGATCTTCCATAACAATGAACATACCAAACAATGAAGAAAAAAAAACTAAAGTAGTCAGCACTTACCCATTACAGGGTTGGCCTCACAGGTACTTCTTTGTGTACAACTGGATCCAGAAGCTTTAGGTATTTTTCTCCCAGACTAGCCAAGGGGAAAAAAAAGACAATGTAGTACTGAAATGTGTGTGTATACAGTATTTAAATGTTAAAATTTACAGATTATACCTGACAACAGGTCCAGAGGAAAATGTTGGAGCAGGTAGGTGGGAGACCTTTAAAACAAAAGTACATTTACTCTTAAAGTACAAATACATTTTTTAGCATATATGATTGATTGACTTTACCTGATCTAGTCAACACTTACCTGTTCAGGGAGTGGCTCAGGGATATGTCTTTATGTACAACTGGATCCAGCAGCTCTTGGTCTTTTTTCTCCAAGACAAGTTGGTAAATTGACAGAAACGTCCAAGGAACAAACCAATTAAATACTGAAAAAAAAAAAAAACACACACACACACATATATATGCACTTTATTCTTTTAGGTTAGGTACAAGTACATGTTGTGACATCTGACTAATCAACTTCACTTACCTAAAAGTAACATGCAAATCAAGCGCATGGCCAGCACTTCAAATTGTGTCCCGCATTACTGGAAAAGAAGAATATTTCATTTATATTTGCAAATAATAATGAAGGTTAAAAGAATTATGAACACACACACACATTTATATGTTAGTTTGTTTCCTCACAGTAAATGAAACAGGATAAAGAGGGTCTTCATTTCATGACAAAGTAAATGATAAAAGCAGCAATGTGTATTAGGATGGATATACAGTATAGTGTAAAGGCCGAGATACAGTGAAGCATACGCGCCTATACGCGCGTATACGGAGCGGCTGCTTTACTTCAGCTGACTTCAGCTCAGACGTTCTCCTTGTTGTAATATGAGCTGCTGCACACGAAGGGGACAACTGAGCACGCTGATTGGTCACTTGCTGACACGCCTACTGAATTGATTGACAGCGCTCAGTCAGCTGAATGTGAAACCTAGTTGAAAGTGAAACCTTTAACATGAGCAGCTCGCTGGACTTCTGCGGTATTCTGATGCGCTGTTTCCAGTGATGGCATAGTTACATTGAAAAAGTAACTTAGTTAAGTTACTGATTAGTCCTTGGGAAAAGTAACTTAGTTAAGTTACTGATTACTTGATTTGGAAAGTAACTAAGTTAGATTACTAAGTTACTTTATTAGTTACTTTCAGCAGCCGCTGACAAGAACCCTCTGTCACAATACATAAAAAATTTAAATGTTTTAATAAAATAATTACTAATAAATATTCAAAAAACAAAATACAGTAGTCTTTCTTGACTTCACTAAACAAATAATATTTTTACAAAAAAGACTTATAAAATGTTTATTTTGAAAATGTGTCAAGTAAACAATACGTTTGTATGAAAATAAATAAAAGCATGAGCCACTGGCCAAAAGGATGGTCCAGCACAGAAGATCAACATCATCAGGTCAGGACTCTGTGGTCTACACTCATCTCCAGGCCAGCGGTCACTCTTTCAGGGATGAAGATGTTCACATCCTTGATAGAGAGGAACGATGGTTTGAGAGAGGAGTAAAGGAGGCCATCTTTGTGAAAAGAAACCATCCATCATTAAACAGGGGTGGAGGCCTCTGGGTTCAACTGTCCCCCTCTTACAATGCTGTTATTGCTAGTATCACTCAGCCCTCTGTGAATAGCAAACAACCATCAGGGTGCTGCTAACTATCCATTGTTAGGCTGATGGTCCGTGAGCAGCTGGTTTCAGCTGTCAGCAGCAAACTGGTTCATCCACTGTGAGAGGGTGCTACAGTATTTATAAGATTGAGATGAATACAGCATCTCAGACTGAGGAAGTCTTTTGGACAAAAGATAAAACGTTTCTACAATTTTTTTTGTTCTGTTTTGTTTTTTGAATGTCCAGAGGACCAGACTTAGCATTTTTAGATTTTTCTACCTGGATTATTGAGCATGCATCAGGGTCATCATCACACGCTTCTTAGCTGCAGGTGGATGTCCCTCAAGAGGAAAAAGACAGCTGCTTCCTCTGTCTCAGACTGGAAATAACACAAACAGGTAAAAAAATAAAAATAGTTAATAAGATTATCATTTTAAATTAAAAAGGTTAATTATTAATAAAAGAACAATACCTCTTCTTGTGGTTGGATCTCTCGGTCATCATCAGGGCAGGGATTTATTCAGCTCCAGGACTTGTTGACATCAGTTTTTTCATAAAGTGATTAACTTTTTGGCTGGTGTTGACATGATGATGGACGTGATGGAAGACGTTTTAGAGACGCTCAGTTAATTTAAAGCCTGCACAGCAACAACAACATTTCAGACGTAGATCCAGAGCTGTAAAATGTCCTACAGTTTGTGTTATTGACTGATCTGACCTACCTGAAGGCTGTTTTAAAGCTGCTATATGTAACTTTTCCAACAATATATTTTTAACATATTTCTTCACTCTGTCACTAGATTGATGTTAGAGAGGTAATCTCTGAAAAAAACTAAAAAAAAATATTGTCCCCTTGCTTCTCCAGGTGGTAAATAAGCATTTCTAAAAAGAAAAAGTGACCCGCCATTTTCCAGCCAATAAAAACAAAGTTTGTAACCAGCCAATAAAAACCGAGCTTGAATTCGAATCAGCCAATAAAAACAGAGCTTGAATTTGAATTTTAACAGACCACAAGGGGGCAGAGCCATATATGGCTCTGAGGGGGAGGGATCAGAATGCTTTGCTTGTTGAAATTTTTTCTAAGTGCTGATGTTCTACAGAAACTGCAGACTCCACCTTTAATGCAGCTACTGCTCTGTTAGCAGTGTTTACAAGCTGCTCCTCGTTCACGTTCGGATCACGTCGTTAAGTCCGTTCAAGTTAGACGTGTTGTCTGCTGCAGATCCAGTCTCCGTGAAACAAAGTCCACACACCGTTTTGGATGTGCGCTCGTGTTTTTAACAAGTCACAACGTTCCCAAACAAACAGGAGACCGCAGCGAGATGCTAAACCTAGCTTGATGCTAACGTGTGCTACAAGACACCGGGCGGTCGCATAGACTGACGTCACTCCTGTCTTTTTTTTTATCGCTCTCCCCCGAGACGCATTGGCGAAATAAAATTAAATTATTTACAGTACTACAGAAAATGACAAATAACTAAGTAACGCACAATAATTTGGAGAAAATAACTTTAATCTGATTACTGCAGTTTGAAAAGCAACGCGTTAGATTACTAGTTACTGAAAAAAGTGGTCCGACCAGAGTAACGCGTTACTTTGTAACGCGTTACTGACATCACTGGCTGTTTCTACTATATATGTTATAAAAAGTTCTCTCAGAAATAAAAATAATAACAGGGAGCGCTTTTCCTGCAGCACACAGCCCACCAGGGGATATTAAAACATCGCGCACCCAGGTAGGACCTGAATTCATTCATTTCAATCATCGAGTGAACGGAGGAAGAAGCGGTTACTTGACTTTAGGCAAAAAAACAAAAGAAAAGGCCCGATCAGCGATAAAGAAGGGGAATTTATTTCATTTGTGTAACATACAAAACAGTCCGGCGCCGGGAAGTTTATGGTCAGACACCGCGTATCGCGCACGCGGATCGCGTATGCGTAGTAAAAAAATACTTTTGCGCGTACTTGCCCTGAGGGGCTACGTGGGGCTACGCTGCGTACGGGGCGTACGTACGCTGCGTATTGGCGTATCGTGAGGACGCTCGAGTGTATCTCGCCCTTTAACCTGTGATTCTCAAAATACACAAAGTACATGCTGCATCAGTGATTGATTGGCTTTATCTAAACTGATTAACATTTACCTGTTCAGAGAGTTGTCTCACTGAAACTTCTTCTTTATGTACACCTGGATCCAGCAGCTCTTCATCTTTATTTTCAAGACAAACTGGTAAATTGACAGAAAAATGAAAGGGGAAAACCAATAAAATACTGAAAAATGTGTGTGCATACAGTATGTAAATGCAAAAATATACAGATGTTACCTGACAAGTGTAACCCAGACAATCATTTTAGGTCTAAAAACTCCTAAGTTAAATATGTTGTAAATATAGCTACAATTGTATTTCATTTATTTATGTTGTAATATGCTTCAACACTGTTTAAAATACACAAGTGTAAGTTAAAAGCAAGAAAGCATAACATTTTGTTGCTTGTATTTTATTTCTGCTTTATTGTGAAAAGCCAAAAGGAAGTGTGAGCAGTCAGGGTTTTGAACTTGATGAAAGCCAAGCACACCAGAGTTGACAGGTGTGCTGCATTTTGGACTAATTAAATAAGTTTCCTGGTTGCTAACACAGTGATTGTCAGTGGAGACCTGTTTGATGGTTTTTGGGACTACAAGGGACAATTTCAGCTTGAAGTGTGTCCTACAGTTCTGTGTTTTTGCACTTTGAGGCAGTTTAACATTAAACATTTAGCATTCACTAGTTCAGTGAATGCTGCACAGTAAACCTAGTGTAGCTTGTTCAGCTTGCTGGGGAGACTGCATCTTCATCATTCCGGCCTGGAGGTGAAGATTGGTCAGAACTGGAGTGTTTATGGACTGCCAGAAGAGTTCCTCTGGATTACATTGCTCATTGAAGTTAAACCTGGACCTGCAGACAGCTGATTGCATCACCATCTTGGTTTGGATTTCCTCTTCACCTGAACTGGGACCAGGGTCTGTACTGAACTACTAAACCAGGTACTGTTTTTGTTTATTTATTTGCTCAATGAGTGAAGCGGCCATTAAGTTTTGGGCCTCACCGCTCCCAAGCGTCGCTCAGGCCTGCAACTTTAACGTTTTAGGGTTAGATAAGCCGGCAGGTGTCTGTGTGTGGTTGGTGAGTGGGCCCCTCACTTAGTTGAAGCTATACAGTGAGTAATCTGCCTACAGATACCGTTTTTGTGTCATATTGTATAAGTTGTTCAATCTTTAAAACATGTTCAGTAAATTGAGTTTATATTTTACTTATGGTTTGGTTATTTATAGTTAAACAGAGTGTGTGTGAGATGACCACAGTGTGTATTAAAAGTTCAGCAATTAAGAGTAGTTAACATTTAGTCTAATGCTAAATATAAGAATCTAGGAGGCCCTTACCTACAGACAGAGGGTAAAGGTGGGCTACATAAATGGAGGCACTGCTGGGAGACTGAACATTTAGCTTAGCTTTTCTAAACCTGTTCAGTTTTACTCTATTTGTTGCACTTTACGTTTTTACATTCACATTTACACACATGTACCATGGCAAACACACTAATTAACAAGCTGAAGAAGTGGTGTCGTGGAGAAGGACTTGATGAGAGTCATACCCTTTTGACAGTGGTCCCTGAAAACACTGAAATAGCAGTTATTGAAGAGACGATGCAAACTATTAAGTGTCTGGGTCGAGTACGAGTAAGAGGACGGATTTGTCATGACACTGACAATGAGGTGCTCGTACTTTGTGAATGCAGAGAGAAAGTTACGATAGAAAATGTTCCACCGGAAGTGATGGCACCAACAGGATTGTGCAAAAACACAGAACTGTAGGACACACTTCAAGCTGAAATTGTCCCTTGTAGTCCCAAAAACCATCAAACAGGTCTCCACTGACAATCACTGTGTTAGCAACCAGGAAACTTATTTAATTAGTCCAAAATGCAGCACACCTGTCAACTCTGGTGTGCTTGGCTTTCATCAAGTTCAAAACCCTGACTGCTCACGCTTCCTTTTGGCTTTTCACAATAAAGCAGAAATAAAATACAAGCAACAAAATGTTATGCTTTCTTGCTTTTAACTTACACTTGTCAGAGTCAGAGTCAGAGTCAGAGAGAATTTATTGTCATTTGCACCGCATGTAGTACATGTGTTGAAAACGAGATTATGTACACAGGGTCCCAGTTACATCCAACAACAAATGCAAGAGAAATACAATAATAACATCTAGGATTAACTAAGAGAGACATCACATCAGCTAGTAATACACTAAGCCCTAATGTAGTAGAAAAACATCATTATAAACAGCAGCACGAACATGAGCAGATGGTCACAGATGAACGCAGCAACAAGAAACAGATCAGTACAGTATGATGTGACATTTTGCAGTGTTTAT
>JBBPBX010011713.1:0-31780 GCA_038048925.1 Garcialebias charrua
TATATATACTGTGTATATATATGCACATTGCATAACATTAGGAATATGTGTTACAGTTTTGACATTACTTGGACAGCCTGTTGATTAGCACTTCAAAGTTTTTTCCATCTAGATTTACTAGACAGCTCGACTTTCCTACATGGCAGTTTTTCATGTACCTCCTGTGTATTTTCCTGCATTTGAGATGCTATATGCAGGCTTGTTATTCAAAACAAACCTGCTAAGGTGAGTGTGCACACACACACAGGCTCACTACCTCAAACAAATAGACTGCAACGCTGTTACCGCAGGCCTTAATATTGCCAACTCACACAGCTGATGAAATATTCTCTGTTTACTCTCCTCCAAATGTCCTGCTAAATCCTGTGTGTGTGTATCAGTAATGTGTGGAGCGTGAAATAATACAACATGGCGAAGGCCGCTACCTCGGGCACCACAGCATTTAGTCTAGCATATCCAAAAACACAAATAAACATGCACACTGTAGTGAAAGCATATCATGATTAATAAGATCAGTATTGGTTGTTTCCTTGAAAATATAAAACCTAGAACACATGGCCTCAAAAGCCGATTATTATTATTATTTTTTTTTTTTCTTTTTTTTTTCTGAATAGTAATTCAAGGATACTATTTCATTCAGGCTTGATACTTTTACTAAAAGCATCCCACTAGATCTAAGTTTAAAAAAAAAAAACGTGAAATTCTCTTTAAACATTTTTGACTGATGTGAAAATAAAAGTTCCCCTACATATCAAGAAACACGTCATTAGTGTTAAAAATGCTTAATGAGGTTTACTTATCTAACAGTAAAAAAGAAGGCTGCAGTAGCTGTTTTGTAAAAATTGCCACTTAATTGTGCTACAAGTTTTCTGTGATTAATTGTTCTTGTCTGGCATGGTGGAACTAATCATAATATCCTAAACTTCCAGCCAGCCAAGCCTGGCCAGCCTTGCAGACAAGCTGAAACAGGCAATCAGTGTGACTGAAGGGACATGAATTCATCAAGGGTGGTGGGTAAATGTAAATTTTGAAATTTGGTCTTATGATGGGAATGTGATTCATTTTAGCCTTTATTACATTTGGTAATCTACCAGAAGAAAGCTCTTCATATGCTTACTAAATTAAATGTTCAACTTGAAAATGTTATTACATAGTGATATCTCAAGCTTTCACTATGTATTAAGACCAAAATGTAGGGTACTTTAAATATATTTAGACTTTCAGCAGACAAACTAAACGATTTCATGGATCTCTGAATTTAGAATGTTGCAATGAAATATTTGCTTGTTTCATTGCAAATTTTATGCAGTTTTGAGTCTACAAAAGTTGTTGTCCAGTGGCATACTGCCTTCATTGAAGACAACGTCCCAAATTAAGGTCTTGTCTCAAATGGCAACAGGAAAGTATGTGGTAAAGTGTCTAATGACAAAAAGTGTTTTGATTTTGATAGTGATGATGATGATGATGATGATGATGATGATGATGATGATGATGATGATGATGATGATGATGATGATGATGATGATGATGATGATGATGATGATGATGATGATGATGATGATGATGATGATGATGGTATATAACTATACTGACAGTGCTGCTATCATATTGGGGGTCCCTTTTTCACCAAATCTGAATGGGACATTTAAGACCATGATGAAAATTCCTAGATTTTATTTTTAATTAGTGAGTTAATCACGTTGTATTGGTTTACTGGTGCAATGTTAATAAAAAATCTCTTATCTCTCTCTTATCTCTTATCTTAAAAAATAAAGTCTGCTGTCTTGTTGCAGTCACAGTTGAGTGCAAAGATGTTCACAGGACTACCTAGACTCAAATATTTACTAACTCTTTGGGTTTATTCTGGGTCCAGAACACCACAAGTATAATAGTTTTTGTTAAACTCAATATATTATTGGAGCCAACTGAAAAATAACTGCTGCAGGACATTAAAAATACTAATAAGAATAATGTTTTTATTCTTCCTTGTGGAAATCAACTGAAGCAAACAATTTCTTTTCAGATAAAATTTGTATGGGCAGCACAGTGTCACAATTGGTAGAGCTGCTGCCTCTCAGCAAGCAGGTTGCCCCGGTTAAAATCTGGGCCCAGGACCTTTCTAGGTGGAGTTTACATGTTCTCTCAGTACAAAAACATGCATGTTAGGCAAATTGGTAACTCTAAATAGTCCCTGTTAGGGTTAGGGTTAAAGTTGCTTAATTTGTCTCTGTGATGACCTTGCGACTTGTCCAGGGTGCCCTCTGTCTTTCACATAGCAATAGCTGGACATTGGGCACCAGTGACCCTCATGATCCGTAAAGGAAGAAGCAGGAAAAGGATATTGGATGGATAGATGGTAAAAATGTATGATTGCTATAAACATTAAAAGCTGAAAATGTTCAAAGATACATAAAGGGACAAATGTGACAATAAAGCTCACAGAAGAAATCAAAAACAAAGCCTTCAACTTGTGATGCTTAGATAAGCAGAAAAAGGTTTCTGAACATAAAATTCTTTCCATTTCTCCTTGCTAATCTCTTTTTCAATTTACCGATTTTTATTGCACCCGGTTTGCATTATCTGATCTTTCTGCTGAGTGATTCTGAAATGATCATTTAAAATGCTTCTAATGCAGAGACATATTACCAATTACCTAACGTACTGCAGCTTTGTGAGTTTGCTGAATGGGATTCCTCAACCAAAGCAAACAAAATATGACTGGGACATAAAATTAGACTTTAATGAGTTTAATTCCTCAGTGTTTTATGATTATGAAATGTATCCCACATTGAATACATTCATGATTACTTTTTTAAAGAAACTATAGTTATTAAAGCATTTTTCACAAATGCACAAAACAAAACTCAGGTAAATGTAATATCTGAACCAAACCACAGGGTGCCTTAAGAAATAGTTCAACCTCTGGGATGATGTTAGATGTTAAAACTTTGAGGCTAGTGAATGATTTATGAACCTGACAAGGTGCTGGAACAGCAGGATGGCATTATTTTATTAAAGGCCTAGATTTCTTTGAAGGGAAGCGTATCGACAGCTGTGTTTTAAGATTAAAGTTGACAGGATTGTCAGATTGCTTCAACCAGAAGAACAATCACAAGCACATCCTTGTGCAATATTATGAAAGGTTATGTTTAGAGTATGTGTTGTGAATAACTCTCAACTACTGCAACATCAAATGTTTTCTCCGTATCTGAAAAAACTAGTGAAATAATATAATATAATATAATGTAATATAATAATAATAATAATAATAATAATAATAATAATAATAATAATAATAATAATAATAATAATAATAATAATAATAATAATAATAATAATAATAATTTTATTTAAAAAGTGCCTTTCAGGACACCCAAAGACACTTTACAACAAGAAACATATCAGAGATTGTGTAAAAACAATCAACAAGCACAGTGCAAAGATCAACAGGAATAAATTGAAATGTAAATACGTAAAGCAAAGTTAAGGATAAGTGAGTCTAAAGAGATGTGTTTTCAGAGCAGCCTTGAATAGAGAAAGGGAGGTGGTGTTTCGTAGGTCTGGCAGTAGAGAGTTCCAGAGATGAGGGGGCAAAGCAGGTGAAGGCCCTGCTCCTCATGGTGGAGAGGCGGGCAAAGGGTACATGGAGGTTTTTATGTTTATGTTTATTAAATTTGTTCATTTTTAACAAAAGAAACACAATACAAGACAATCCCATAAATGATAATGTACAAAATATAAAAAATGAAAGGTAGTAGAAAGAAGAATAAATCTTATTATATCTGCCCCTTTTTTCAAACAATCAGATTAAACAATAATAATCTTCCACCAACAGTACAAAATGACTAACTCTTTCTAATTTTCTAACTAATACAATACACATTACACTATTTCATATATTTTTTAACAAATTCATTTTGATCATTTTCTTAAATGTAAACATTGACTTGGCATTTTTAACTACATTCTCCAAGCCATTCCATAATCTAATTCCCTGGATTGAGGTAGAACGTCCCTTCAAACTAGTTCTGAATTGTGGTTTTACAAACATCTCTGTCCCCTTAAGATTATAACAACTTTGTCTTTTAACAAAATGCATTTGGATATTTAAAGGTAATGCATTATTCTGAGCCCTATACATAACTGATAAAATATTATAATCTACCAAATCATGGAACTTCAATAACTTCAGTTGATAAAATAATGTACTAGATGGATGACAGTAATGTTTTCTAGTGATAATTCTTACAGCTCTTTTCTGTAATACAAAAATAGGCTTTGTGATTGTTTTACACGCTTTCCCCCAAACATCAATACAATAGATTAAGTGTGGAACAATGATTGTGTTATACAACAAATACAGAGCTTTATCATTCAATAGGTCTCTGACTTTGTACAGTACTGCAATCGATTTAGCTATTTTTATTCTTACAGAATTTATGTGTTGTTTCCATGTCAGTTTGTCATCAATAATAACACCCAAAAACTTCACCTCACTCACTCTACAAATCTCAACACCCTCAATTTTGAGTGGAACATCAACAGTTTTCTTTTTATTACTGAATATCATGTAATTAGTTTTTTCTAGATTTAATGATAATTTATTTATTTTAAACCAAGTTTGTATCTTGACAAATTCTGTCTTTATCAATTCCAACATTTGTTCTATATCTTCACCTAAACAGAAAAATGTGGTATCATCAGCAAAAAGTACACATTTAAGGAGTCCTGACACATTTACCAAGTCATTCACATATAAAATAAATAGCTTTGGTCCAAGTACAGAGCCTTGGGGAACTCCACATGTGATATTACAGAGGTCAGATCTTACATCATTTATTTGTACAAATTGTTTCCTATCTTTCAAATAGCTAGATACCCACTGTAATGCTGGTCCTCTAATACCATATTTGTTCATTTTTTCAAGGAGAATGGTGTGATCAATAGTATCAAATGCTTTTTTTAAATCAACAAAAATACTGACACAATATTGTTTTTGATCGACAACAGTAGTTATTTGTTCCATTAATTCCATGAGAGCCATTGATGTAGAGTTTTTTGCTCTAAACCCATACTGACTGTTGCTTAGAATATTTTGTTTATCTATAAATTGATCTAGTCTGTTCACAAATAGTTTTTCAAGAATTTTTGAAAACTGTGGTAACAAGGATATAGGTCTATAATTGTTGAACACACATTTATCACCATTTTTAAAAAGAGGAACTACCTTAGCTACTTTCATATTATCTGGAAATATTCCTGTTGAAAATGATAAATTACATATATATGTAAACGGCTCAATAACATGGCTCATTATGTCCTTTACAAACATCATATCCATGTCCACCCAGTCTTTTGATCTCTTGTCTGTAAGATTTTTTACTACATTCATTATTTCCTCTTTGTTAGTTCCATTTAGAAAAATACTGTTTGCACAACCTGTAATTGAATGGCTCACATTATTATCTACTTTTGGTATTTTAGCTGCAAGGCTTGATCCAACATTCACAAAATATTGATTAAATCCATTTACAATTTCATTTTCATCATGAACTTCATCGTTGTCTTTTACAAAATATTTTGAAATACCAGTTTTTGCTTTATGATTCTTCAGAACACTATTCATTACTCGCCATGTTGCTTTCATATCACCATTACTTTTATCTAATAATTTACTATAATATTCTTTCTTATGTTTCCTTATAATCCCTACTAATTTATTTTTATACTTTTTATATTTTTCTTCAGCGTTCTGACTTCGCAATTTCAAGAAACATGAATACAAATAATTCTTTTTTTTACAAGCATTTCTCAACCCTTTTGTCATCCATGGTTGGTCAACGATATTTCTCTTTGTATAATTTGTTTGCACACAATTCTTTTCATACAGAGCTTCCAAGATATTCATAAACTCATCATATGCTCTGTTCACATCATCAACATACACATCATTCCAGTCTTGTTTATCTAGATCCTCTTTCAATTTTTCCAAAACTTTTTTTGATGTGTTTATGATCTTTTTCTTCGTTGTAACTGCTTTTGTGATGCTTTGATCATTTTTATAGATTGTGAAAACTGGTAAATGATCACTTAAGTCGGTCGTTAAAATACCACCTATCACATCCCCATTTGTTATATTTGTGAAAATATTATCAATTATTGTGGCACTATGAGTTGTAATTCTTGTTGGCTTTGATATCAACGGATACATATTTAAACTGTACATTGAGTTTATAAATGTACTGATGTTATTTGAATCTGTTTTATTTCCCATATAATAATAATAATAATAATAATAATTAATTCAATTTATAACGCACTTTTCATTACTGAAAATCTCAAAGTGCTACACATATATTGAATGCTACACACATTCATAAACCGGTGGCGGCAGACTACCATGCAAGGTGCTTTCCAGTCCTACCGGGAGCAACTCAGGGTTAAGTGTCTTGCCCAAGGACACAACGACACATGGTGCGGGTCCCGGGAGTCGAACCGCCAACTTTCCGATCGGGAGACGACTGCCATTACCACTACACCCCGGCCGCCCCTATCAATGTTAAAGTCTCCACACAAAAAAACGTTTTTATTAAAACTCTTCTCCAGTAGCTCCAAGATTTTATCAGTTAATATTTCTATATTTGATCCTGGTGATCTATATACACAACTTATTACTATGTTTTTATTGTTTTTGTTTATTATTTCTATTGTTATCATTTCCATAATATTATCAACAATTATTGACATTTCACTATTTAATTTACATTTGATTTCATTATTAACAAATAGAGCAAGAGAGTGTCATGTGTTCTGAAAGTTGTTAATATGAAGGGTGGGTGTAGTATTTCTTCTGGGGTGGGGACTAAGTGGATATCCTTGATGATGGTCTTGGACTATGCTTGGCCGGTGTGCGGGCCCTGGTTGGGGCCTGTTCTCTGTGCTTCCTGGCTCTGTCGGCAGTTGGGCGGGCGCTCTTGGCCGTGTCGTCCATGTGGGATTTTGTGTCTTCTTGGGCGGCGGGCTGACTGCGGTTCGCAGGGGTCGTGGCGGCCCTGGTGGGTGTGGGCTGTTGGTTCTGCTGTTGGCGGCCCTCGGGACCGTGTCCCTCTCTGGTCTTGACTCAATGGCCTGGCGGTCGGAGAGGTGTTTCTTTTGCCTCGCTCCTTGGGTGGACCTTGGCGAACTGGGGGGGGGGGCAGGGTCAGCGGGGGAGCTGACTCGCTGCGGGAGCATTGTTCCTGCAGATATTTTCTCCCCATCCCTCACCACGCACCTCCGCCCTCTTCATCTTAAATTAATACATGTAGGGAATTTGAGTCTCGGGTGTGCTACAACGGTTTTACATCTCTGTTGTTCAGAACCACCTGGGACTCAATTTTATATACACTTTAGACATTCATTCATAAACATCCTCATAAAAGTCACATATAGGGAATGGAATGAGCACTATGGTTATGGGTGGCGGGATGACATCACTCTCGCCCCCATGCCTATGCTCACTCAACATTATGCATTTAGACAATAAGGGCCTGGGTTAGAGTTGGAGTGGAGGGGAAACTGGTACAATGCCAGCCTTTGCTCCTTCTCTTTCCTTTTTAAGTACACTTTAGAACAACACTCACCAACAGTACATTTGGGGACGGGGGTGTGTGTGTCGGGGTCTTGATTTGTTAATTTCAATTTTATTTATTTATGTATTTATTTATATATATATTATATATATATATTTATTATATATATATATATATATATATATATAATTATATATATTTTTCTCTTACCCCCCTGGTTGCCTGGCGTACATTCTGGGGGTGGGCCGTCAGGGGTTGTCCTGGGATGTGGGGGGTTCGGGGCCTGGGAATTCGCCGTGGGAGGGGCTGGCGGTGCGCTCCCTCTGGGGCTGCTTGGGCTCGGGTGTCCTGTCCTGTCGGCAGGGCGCGGGTTGGGCCGGATCTTGGATGTCTGCTACTCTCCACCCCGGAATGAATGGGCCTACCTCCTGGGTTTGGATGTGGGCTGCCCCATGTAGGGGGCAGGTACATGTCTTGGACCTAGGGGGTATAGAGTATGCATCGGGATTATGAATGGAACGTGTCGTTATTGTTTGTCTTTCTGTGAGTGAGGGTGAGGATGAAGGGTGGGTCTGAATGAGTGTGTCTGTGTATGAATGTTTAAGTGTCAGGCTAGGACTTGGACTGCCCCCTCTCTGATACATCTGAGGCTACTTAGTGTCGCGCTCCTGCCACGAGCGACGTAGTATTTGGTATTCCCTATAAATGTTGAAGTCTATGGCGAGACTCATCAAAATGTATAGATCTAGAATAGAAACGATCGAATTGGTTCTACTTAAATGATTGGGAGATGTTACATGCCCCAGGCATGTAATTTATTTTAGTAAGAGAACAAAATAGTTTAAAGGTTTTGAGGTTTTGTTTAAATATTTTGAGCAGAGGCATGAGCTCTTTAGAGGTTGTGCATGAGCTGTTTAGGGGCTGTACGAGACTTAATTGATTGCAGCTGGTGCTCATTAGCTGTAGGTGGAGGTAGTTGCTCTCTCTCTCCCTTTATTAGGTCCAAGCCACACAGCAGAGAGGGGTTCAAGCAAGCAGAGGAGTTCCAAGTGAGAGTGGCAGCAGGAGGAGATCCATGCTGCATGAGGAGCTGAGGTTCCAGCAGCCCCAGAACCAGACGCTGATGTATGAGCAGCTGATCCAAGCAGCTGCAGCAGTCTGGGATGAAGGAGCATCAGGCCTGATGAAGAAACAGCAGACCTGATGATGAAGCAGCAGCAGCAGAAGCTGAGCAGAGGTCTGCAACAGCAGCAGCAGCAAAAGCAGCAGCAGTGTGAAGAGGAGCCATGAAGCCATCTGTTTGATGAGCTGTTTGGAGCCATTTGAGGAGGCCATTTGATGTTGTGGTTGAAACCACTTGAGGAGGCCATTTGATGTTGTGGTTGAAACCACTTGAGGAGGCCATTTGATGTTGTGGTTGAAACCACTTGAGGAGGCCATTTGATGTTGTGGTTGAAGCCACTTGAGGAGGCCGTTTGAGCCGTTTGAAGAGGAAGCCGAAACCTTCCGTTGTGAAGACCTGCTGCTGCATGTGTGTTAAGAAGAAGAAGCTGAAACCTTCCGTTGTGACCTGCTGCTGCATATGTGCGAAGAGGAGGAAGCTGTTGTGAAGACCTGTTACGTATTTAAGAAGAGGAAGCTGAATCCTTCCATTGTGGAGACCTGCTGGGTGATGAAGACCAGGAGCCGTGAGTGTCTTTCTAGACTTTGAGGTTTTTTTGTATTAAAGAAGCTGGTTTTTGAGAAGTGCAACATTTTTCTTTAATCATCATTTTTTAGGACACAGACTCCAGAGAGCCTAAAATAAACATTGTTTTTTTTAACATCCTTTCTGTGTCTGGTGTCCTTGTGTGCTACGTGCCTTCGGGTCGTAACATATAATGGGGGCTCGTCCGGGATTGGACTAATTGACTAATGAGCTATTTTTTTTTCTCCCCTAATTTTTGATGAAAATATAATGAACGCCTCATCTAGGATTTGAACGAGAACGAGATTTCACAATCTATTTTTTTTTTCTCCCCCTAATTTTTGGTAAATTATAATGGGAGCTCGTCACATGTGCTGTTTTTGGAGCTGTTTTTTTGCATTTTTGAGCTGACTTTGTGGTGCGAATTGTGTGTTCGTTGTCAGCTGGCTCTTTTTGAAACGTTCAGGGGTTGCTCGGACGTTAAAGTAGTCTAAGTGTAGGTCTTTCTGGTGGTGAGCTGTTTAACACAGTTTTTTTCTGAAACAATGGGGTTCGATGCTGAGATTCGTTTAAAGGAATTGGAGTTAAAAATACGTCGAATGGAATTCGATGCCAGAAAAGCTAAGGCTGAAGCAGTCGTGAGGAAAGCAGAGTTAGAGCAACAAACTGCTCTGAGAGAGATGGAGATTAAATTTAAGCAACGAAAATTAGAACTGCAAAATAAGATTTATCAGAGAGAGTTAGAGCTAGGTGTTGAACATGTCCCGTTGTGTGAGGTGAGGATTCGCCCACTGTGGAGTTCTGGAGAAGCTGAGTTGGGACTTTGCTCTAGTTCTTTTGTTGCTAAACTCGAGAACCCTGAACTTGTGAATCCTGAACTTGAGAAAAGTGAAACACTTGAGCAATTTAAAAAAACTTGAGAATGACTTAACTATGGATTTGGTGTTGGTCACTCCAGAGGTGTCACCACTGGTGGACATGCAATGCAAAAATGATGATGATGACATTGATCTGAGTGACTGTTTTTTGTTTTCCTCTGAATCAGGAGACGTCCTAGAGAACACTGTAGCAGAGGAGCCGAGCCTGACTGTCCATCCTGTTGCTCTGTGTACTTTTTCATCATGTTCACAGGAGGTTGTGAGTGTGATACTGGACGTTGTGGAACCTTTAGCTGAATCAGCAGCAGAAAGTGATAGTTTGCTGTCTGTGGGTGATGACCTGATGGAACAGTTTGAATTTGTAGACAGTGATTGTGTTAACTCTCAATGCTTTGTCTGCAGGGTGCCTGATGACAGTGCTGGTACAACTACAATGATGTTACTGTCAAGTGATGGAACTGATAACACAGAGGCGGACAATTTCCCTCTGGTTGTTGGAAAAAACCCTGATCTTCAGTCTGACATCACTAAACTGAATGTTGGTGAGTGTGCAGCTAAAAGGAGGCCTTGTGATGTACAACCTGACCGGCGACGCCTTTTTGGGTTTCAGGTATTCTGAAGGCAACTGTTAGTTGTGTGTGATGTGTGTTGTTGTTGTTTTTTTTTGCTTGTTGTTAGTGTTGAGTATAGATGAGATTTTTTTGGTTTCATTTACATGGGTGATGAGCATGGTGGTGTATGGCTGCATCTCCCATGTAAATTCTTATGTGGGGGGGTGTTACATGCCCCAGGCATGTAATTTATTTTAGTAAGAGAACAAAATTGTTTAAAGGTTTTGAGGTTTTGTTTAAATATTTTGAGCAGAGGCATGAGCTCTTTAGAGGTTGTGCATGAGCTGTTTAGGGGCTGTATGAGACTTAATTGATTGCAGCTGGTGCTCATTAGCTGTAGGTGGAGGTAGTTGCTCTCTCTCTCCCTTTATTAGGTCCAAGCCACACAGCAGAGAGGGGTTCAAGCAAGCAGAGGAGTTCCAAGTGAGAGTGGCAGCAGGAGGAGATCCATGCTGCATGAGGAGCTGAGGTTCCAGCAGCCCCAGAACCAGACGCTGATGTATGAGCAGCTGATCCAAGCAGCTGCAGCAGTCTGGGATGAAGGAGCATCAGGCCTGATGAAGAAACAGCAGACCTGATGATGAAGCAGCAGCAGAAGCTGAGCAGAGGTCTGCAACAGCAGCAGCAGCAAAAGCAGCAGCAGTGTGAAGAGGAGCCATGAAGCCATCTGTTTGATGAGCTGTTTGGAGCCATTTGAGGAGGCCATTTGATGTTGTGGTTGAAACCACTTGAGGAGGCCATTTGATATTGTGGTTGAAACCACTTGAGGAGGCCATTTGATGTTGTGGTTGAAACCACTTGAGGAGGCCATTTGATGTTGTGGTTGAAGCCACTTGAGGAGGCCGTTTGAGCCGTTTGAAGAGGAAACCGAAACCTTCCGTTGTGACCTGCTGCTATGTGTTTAAGAAGAGGAAGCTAAAACCTTCCGTTGTGACCTGCTGCTGCGTATGAAGAAGAGGAAGCTGAATCCTTCCATTGTGGAGACCTGCTGGGTGATGAAGACCAAGAGCCGTGAGTGTCCTGCTGGACTTTGAGTTTTTTTGTATTAAAGAAGCTGGTTTTTGAGAAGTGCAACATTTTTCTTTAATCATCATTTTTTTTAGGACACAGACTCCAGAGAGCCTAAAATAAACATTGTTTTTTTTAACATCCTTTCTGTGTCTGGTGTCCTTGTGTGCTAGTGCCTTCGGGTCGTAACAGGAGATCAGTGTAGATTATAGTACCTTAAGTAGTATTAATCTACAATGACTCTTCAAAGATTGAGATTTTTAACAAAATGAACAGCATGTTTGCATCGTTAAATCCATTTAAGTCTTCAACTAACATTAATCAAAACCTCTTTTGGCTGGGAGTGTTCAGAAAACAATACCAAACTTCAATAACAACAAAAGTAGCAACTAGAAAACAACATCTCAACTGTTTCAACTCACTCTGTCGTCAGATTCCAACGTGTCACACACAAGAAAAACAGGTCTTAGCTTTATTACCGATGTCAATTAAATCCTGCAGATTTAAATGGTTGTTAAGGTTAGTTATTTGTTGTGGGTTTTAGACTTAGGGTTTCTAAGTTCTAGTTGGAACGGTTTATTTTCGCAACTAATATAGTTTAAACTGTTTAGTTTATTTACTATCTTGTGCTTGGACGACCTTATTTTCTCATGAAGTCTGTGAGTTTGCGAGAACTTTGTCGTTTGTGGGGTTATTGAAATCTTTGTCCTTGACATGGGCATGACCTAACATCACCGCACACAGGTGCGGACGTCCGTCCATGGGCACGAGTTAGGATGCCATTGTTTAGTTTAAGCTGTTTGCACAGTTTATTGGGAACCTTGTACAGGAACCTTACAGGATTTGGCCAACATATCTCTGTATGTTTACCTCTTTCTGTGTAATTCAGGTGTGTCACAACTGTCGGCGCAGTCGCAAGTGTGTCTAACTGGTCAGACTGCGACAGGTCACTGTCGTTGTGGTGTATGTCTTCCCACTTCATGACTGAAGAGGTGCTCTTTGAGTCTGTAAGAACTATGTCATTTCTGAGTAGTTCTAGATTCAAATGCACTTGAACCAAGGTTTCATCGAAAGCTTGGCTGATAGTACAGCGTCTTTGGTGTGGGATCCTTGGACCTCCACACCTTCTTCTACCTGTGGTAGGTAGTGTGAGTTTGCCCCCTTTTGTCTGATGAAGGGTCCTCGAAATCTGCAACAATGATGTCCAAGTGACTGTCAGCATTTGGTCGACTGTCATTTTCTGGACTCAGATGCCCTTGAACCAAGGTTTCATCGAAAGCTTGGCTGATAACTGAATTACCTGTCCCAGAGGACAGTACAGCGTCTTTGGTGTGGGATCCTTGGATCTCCACACCTTCTTCTACCTGTGGTAGGTAGTGTTCAGTGAGTGCTGAAGGTGTCAGCTCACAGAGTAGGTTCTCGTGTTGGGCCAGAGTCTGGTCCAATTGTTGAGTCTCTTCTGTCTCACCTGTATTTGAAGGTTCACTTACCGGGCTTGTGCTCTCGGTTGGGGATTCCCTTGTGACTACTGCGGTACCTGCTGTTAGACAGTCAGTGTTCTGACCTTGGGGAGGCACCTCGATCGGCAGTGGATTGCTCACTGTGGCCCACATTGTCTGATCACCATAATTTATAATTGCGTCGAAGCGATTTATAAAATCTTGGCCAACCACAAATGGGAATGCGTCCAGTTCAGATACATATACCAGGTGGTATAGTGACATTTTGCCAATCTGCATGTGAACCATGGCTATAGCTGTCAGGGTTGTTCCCGTCTCTGCGAGTCCCTGCAGTTCAATAGCACATTTCACAAGGGGTATTTGCCTGTTAACACCGTTAGCGGCGGTCCTAAGCTCCTCAAACAGTGTGGCGGACATAATAGATACGTCAGAACTACCGTTCAGGAGGGCTTCACGCCCAAGGACACCTTCCAGTGTGATAGGCAGGTAAGCTTTCTTAGCCATCCCCCTTTTGATAAGGTTACACAGAAACCATTTAGGTTTATACACACGTTTCTGTTTACGTGTACCTCAGTCTGTGTAATCTTCATTGCTGTCAGCATCTTGTTGGCTGTCAGCATCATGACCTTCAGGATGCTTTTGACTATCAGCAATTTGTTTGCTGTCAGCATCTTTGGCAATGTTGACGTTGTTGTTGTCAACTGCGTGCACTGAGTTTTTGTAAAAGACAGTGATGCACATCGCTTCACCAGGTTGGACAATGTTGTTAGTGTTATTATCAAGGATAACACCACACATTGTATCCTGTCGGTCAGTCTCTGTAATACTTAAATCTTCTAACAAATAACTTACTAGCACAGTCTCTTCCGAGCGCGGAGGCGTTATGCCTTTGTTCAGGAGCATTTGTGACTCTTTGCACGTCTCGAACTGTGCAGTTCGAGGTGCAGGGGCAGGAGGACCGCGTCTCGGGGGTCCCTGTTGGGACCAACCATCGTTGAATGGGTATCGGCGCCCATACATCAACTTCTTTCGAAGTTCACCCACTGTTAGACCTAGGTCTAAACCCATCTGCACCATCTTGGTTCTCCTAGAGAGCAAACATCTATCTGATGTGGTTCATTGCTCGTCTCAGATTTGTCAATCTGAGGTACACGAGGAGTAGAGCTCCCACTAACCCGATTTAAATCACTGTTCCAGCTGGCAGCAACATCACGTTGTTTGTTATTATGAAAATCCTGTTTACTCTCGTACTTTGTAGTAGAGGGAACCTCTTCTATTTTCTGCGTGTGGGATTTGACCTTTTGACCTGGGCACACCTCTGAGGGTGTTTTGTGTTGTGTGAGCACATCAAAAACCTTCATAGCATATTGTTTTATTTCTTCCATGGTACTCTCATTGAAATCAGCCTTGAAACAAACACATCTGCTTAGCTTAGGCCAGAGATTTGCACTGAAAAGACGTTTAAACTGTTCATATTCCTCTATGCCAGGGTCAGTTATGTCACCTGAATAAGCAGAGAGGAGCCTGTCATAGAAACACAGAGAATGTTCACCTGATTGTTGAAGGACACCCACCGCAGCTAAGTAGTCACCACGCGTCGAGGCAGATTCTCCCACTGTACGAGGTACAAGGACAGCATAACCACGGCCCGCTCGAACCCATTTAGGTTCGATCAGAGTAGACCCTCTCAGTTGTTGCACCTTTTTGAACATCCATCTTTGTATTGATTTTCTGTGAAAAATCAAGTAAGATGGTTCTTATTTTACAGTGTGCATATAAATCATCACTTTTAAGCAGTGAGTAAATTAAACTAACCAGCCTCCAGGTTTATGTGTTTCACTGTGTTTAATAAGTCTATTATTCATAGGTACCTTATTTCAGGAATTACCCTCAATGAATTGTAAAGTTAAATTGCCTTTGGGCAGTATTAACTTTATCCAGAACTTATATTTGAACAACAGCTACTAACTAACCCACGCCTGATTTCTGTTTATTCACACAAACGCCTATAAAAGTGATCTGATTCAAAAGCAATGATTCACTGTAAAAATTTTCCCAGGATACTACCTCATCATGCCTTAAAAAGATGTTTTGCCGTTTCATTGAAACTGAATGTTAATGCATGTGACAGTCAACAGGAGAGAACAAGGCCTTCCAGCTTGTTATTTCAAATAAACTTGTATCCAAAATAAACTGGAGTGTGTATGTGTGCTCAGTAAAACATCCAAGATGTTATATCAAATAAAAATCAGTGATTTTTATTAATTAGTCGACCTGTGACAAGCTCAAAACAAGTTCTGCTATCTTTGTCTTAATTTTTTGTGAAAATCAAGACAAAAGATGCTTCATGTTTGTTATTTTAAACTTTCTGTTTAAAATAAACTGGAAAGCTTGTGTGTACAGAATTACGATAAAAGTGTTAAGTTTTATCACAATGCAGACATGTCTGCATTAATTCTGTGTAACTGTCCTGCTATCAATATTCAATTTTATATGAAAATCAAATTAAAGGATGCTGTATGTTCAACATTTCAAACTGTTCACTATTTAAAATAAACAGGAAAGCTGAAATGTGGACAGAAATACATAAAAAGACGCAGTCTTTAAAGTAACCAGCAGATAGGGATGCAAAGCTGATATGCTTTTATCAGAGCGACTGCAATTTCTATTTCTGACCGCTATAGAGGCGTTGTTGTCACCCGTGAGCGTAGCCGTGGCTTAGCCGTTAGTGTACAAAAACATCCAACAAACGGATTAAAAACACCTTACAGAAAGATCTAGACTAGAGCCTTTACGTGACAATCTCTAGAACCCCGGTCTCATAACAGACGACTCGATGTGACGAACATCGTTTGGAACAGGTACTGTGATTTTTAAACTTTTTGTAAAAGAAAATAGTCGGTCCCATAAACCAGTTATAGCTTCCGGTGTCACGTGAACTGGTCACATTGCGTTCGGTAGTCTTACACCAACTACGTTAAAACACCATCTAAAAAACACAGCGATTAAACAGGTTTTCAAAGATATTAACGGACAAGCAAGCGTGAAGCTTGTCCGGGCTGGTAACTGAAGTGAAAACTGACGAGGAGTGGGCCGTCCCACCCGGCATGCGTCACCACTTTCAGCGTAACCGACTAATCACAGCGAAGCCAAAACATGTAGTTCTTAACCCAAGCGCTCATGGGTAATGTAGTCTTCTATACCTTACGTCTCTCTACATCAGTCACGTTGACGTGCCATTCAAACAACGCGTTCACGGACCTCAAGGTCGGTCGGATTCTAGCGTCGAACAGACTTTTTAACGTTCTAAAACACTTATAAATATCACAAAACTTCTCCACGCTGAAAAGTTGTTTTACTGTTGCTATTTTTTATTTATTTTTTTGGGACATTTATCTGGACTTATTTTGTTCAGTGGTTTTTTTAATCAAGGACTTTACGGACAGCTTGGTTAGTACTTCCTAACCGGAATATTGGGCTGTCTGCCTCCTGTCAAACTCCAGCACAAACCTTGCACAAACTTTGCTTGGAGAACTACGTGGCTGCAGTTTTTGTTTTGCTTACCTGCTGCTTCTGTCAACCTCCTGTGTCGTCTGGACCGTTCTGGACTTTCTCCTGTGCTCCTCTTCAAGTTATGCTCATTCAAGTTACATCTCACTGCTTCTTGGTTATTTCTCTCGGAGCCGTGGGTCTGCTGTTAGCGGCTAGCTCTGTGCTAGCTTCCCCCGGCTTGGCTGGTGCGATGTTGACCTACTCCGCTTCGCAGCTGCTTGGACTTAACAACTGCTCCATTCCACCTTCTGTTTCCATCATCAAACAACTGGGACTTCTGCGTAGACCTCGTTACATCCATAGAGGCTCTCGAAAGAAATCCGTTTATTCTCGCTCTGAATTGATTCCGTCCGGGAGACGTGTCGCACCTCGACTACGTCATCAGAACGCTGCGTCTGTAGTCCCTTGTAGTCCGCAGCGCACGAGGTGGCAAGGAAAACGTGGAGTGGACTTCAGTCTGCTTAAACCGGTTCAAAAAGCTCCTACACCAACTAGCATTAAAATAGAACTTTTCAATGTACAATCACTATCCAATAAATCATGTCTAATTCATGATCACATTCTGGAGAAAAACTTGGACCTCATGTGCCTCACAGAAACTTGGCATCAACCAGACGTGTTCAGTTCTCTGAATGAAGCTTGTCCCTCTGGATACAGTTATCTGCAGAGAGCCCGCTGCACTGGCCGCGGTGGTGGTCTGGCTGTAATCTACCGCAGTAATTTAAAATTGTCACATCTGTCTTCTCATAATTTTTCTTCTTTTGAATGTTTGGCCTTCAACTTCAAAGCCCCACTCCTGATGAACGTTATATTGATTTATAGACCTCCCAAACCGCATGTTTCATTTAACTCAGAAATGCATGACCTCCTCACTTTTTTCTGCACCTCCCCTGTAAAAACTATTTTTCTTGGCGATCTAAATATCCACATGGACAATTCCTCTTCCCCTCTGGCTACAGATTTTAAGTCTCTTTTGGAATCTCTCAACCTCACCCAACATGTGGACGCCCCTACGCACAACAGGGGGCATACTCTGGATTTGGTGATTACAGACACTGTACTCATCAATAACTTGTCTGTATATGACCTGGGTGTCTCAGACCACAGGGTCATCTCCCTGGAAGTGCCTTCAACTTCGCCTGCTTCTAACCCAAAACGACCTATCCAGTTCCGTGACTATAAAAACATTTCCCCTGATGTTTTGTCTGCTGATCTTCACGCCCTGACCGCTGTCAATCACTCATCTGCAGATGACTCTGTGGATTACTACAACCAATCTCTCCAGGAGCTTCTGGACCTACATGCTCCCTTGAAGTCAAGACTGGTGTCTTTCTCCCGTTCAGCCCCCTGGTACACTGGTGAGCTACGCAGGATGAAGGCAACTGGCCGTGCTATTGAGAGACGTGAAAATCATCTGGTCTCTCGGTACATAAGCACGCGTACAAAGAACATCAAAAAGCGTACGCCTATTCTCTTAAAGAAGCACGCTCCAAATATTATTCCAACACCTGCCCTGGAAACTCTAAACAGCTCTTCTCCACAATAACTCATCTGCTTAATCCCATTAAACAAACTCATGAGGACTCTGTTCAAAAATGCAACCTGTTCCTCTCATCATTTAAAAACAAAGTTGACACTATCAGATCTCAGCTCCACAACCTCCCTGATCTTAGTGTGCCATCTACCCGTCTGCTTTCTGGGACCCTGAGCAGCTTTGATGAAGTTGTTCAGAGTGAGGTGGAGACCATCCTCAAGAAAATGAAGCCTTCATCCTGCGCCCTGGATCCCTTCCCCTCGTCTCTCATAAAATCCAATCACTCTGCAATAAGCCCATTAATCACACAAATAATAAACAAGTCTCTACAATCTGGTCATGTTCCACTGCCTCTAAAAACTGCCATCATTAGGCCTCTTCTGAAAAAATCTAATTTGGATCCCGACATTTTTTCTAATTACCGCCCAATTTCCCACCTCCCATTTCTGTCCAAAGTGCTGGAGAAAGCAGTTGCTGCTCAGCTGCAGGACCACCTACAGCAACACTCTCTGTATGAGAAGTTCCAGTCTGGATTCAGAGCAGCTCACAGTACTGAGACTGCATTGCTGAGAGTAACAAATGATGTCCTCATGGCTGCTGACACTGGTTCTCCCTCCATCCTTGTCCTCCTTGACCTCACTGCAGCCTTCGACACTGTGGACCATAGTATCCTCCTCCACCGTCTTCATGTGGAGGTCGGTCTCTGTGACACTGTCCTGGACTGGTTCAATTCTTTCCTCTCCAATAGGCTGGAATGTGTTAGCCTTGGCAATGCCACTTCCCAGACAGTCGGTGTCTCCTGTGGTGTCCCTCAGGGGTCAGTTCTGGGGCCCCTGCTGTTTTCCCTCTACATGCTGCCTTTAGGTCAAATTATTAATCAGTTCAACATTTCTTTTCACTGCTATGCCGACGACACACAGCTTTACATCAGGACTGGAACATCATCATCATCCCTATCTCCGTCTTCACTCACTGTTCTCTCTGCCTGCCTGGAGGAAATAAAGGCATGGATGAATCAGAACTTTCTTCAATTAAACTGCTCGAAGACTGAGGCCATATTGATTGGCACCCCTCACCAGATACAAACATCAACTTTAACAACAATCTCCTTCTCTGGTCAAGACATCCCCCTCTCCACCTCTGTTACAAATCTTGGAATAAAAATGGACTCTCATCTTACATTTGAAAATCACATTAAGCATCTGTTTAAAACCTGCTTCTTCCATCTTCGAAACATCTCCAGACTTCGCCCATCTCTGACTTTTCCTGATGCTGAGAAACTCGTCCATGCCTTTGTCTCCTCCAGGCTCGACTACTGCAACTCCCTGTTTATTGGTATCCCTGGCAAAAACCTTCAGAAACTTCAATACATTCAAAACAGTGCAGCAAGGATTCTGTTGAGAGTTCGTAAATTTGAACATATTACACCCATTCTCCATAACCTCCATTGGCTTCCTGTCACCTACAGAATTCAGTACAAAACTGCTCTCATTACCCATCAATGCTTGCACGGCACTTCACCTGACTATCTAAAGGACATTCTTGCACCATATTCATCCACCCGGTCTCTACGATCACAGAACAGTAATTTCCTTCATATTCCTCGGACCAAATTGAGGACCATGGGAGACCGAGCATTCTGTGTGGCTGCCCCCCGCCTGTGGAACTCCCTCCCTGATGACCTGAGAGCTCCACAGTCACTGGTTGACTTTAAAAGCAGCATAAAGACTTTTCTTTTTAAGCAAGCCTATTCTGCCTCCACATGATTTTATCTTTGATCTTAGCTGATATCATTATTGATTTTACTTGATTTTATCACTTGTTTTATTTTATTTATTTTTTAAGCAAGCCTAATCTGCATCCACATGATTTTATCTTTGATCTTAGTCGATATTATTATTGATTTTATTTGATTTTATCACTTGTTTTATTTTGATCTTTGCTTTGTTACACTTTGTAGCACTTTGAGATTTTTATTAATGAAAAGTGCATTATAAATTGAATTCATTATTATTATTATTATTATTATTATTAAAACACCGCGGTTAAGCAGTCTTTGACGATATTACATGCATAGAAACGAAACAAAACAAACAAACTGTCAGAAATGTGTGAACAAGATGAAATCTGACGACCAGCAGTCTATCAGAACCAACGATATTGAACACGATACACAATGGACCAATCACAGCGCTTAATGCAGCCTCAGCACCGGGAATGCTAACTTAGCTTACCAAGTTCTGGACACTTTTTCACAAAATAAACGCTCAAAAGACCACAGAAAAAATCTGTTAAACGTACCAAAACACATAAAGGCAAGCCCCCGCGCCTTCCTGAGGAAGACAGCACTTCTAACCGTTTAAAACAACGGACTCTCATCAGAACCGAAGTCGGAACCAACTTATAGTCCGGTCCAAATGCAGCTGAGAGCGGACTCTCCGAACCACAAAGAACCCATGTTGTAAACAGAAATAGTACACCGAAGCAGCCCGACAATGTGAAAATAGCACACAACAGTAAACCGCAGATGTAATGAGAAGAAGAAGAGTGGCGGAGGGGTGACACGGCGGTCACAACAATGAAAAATGCATGCAGCGTGCAACACGTTATGAAAACGTCTCACAGACACAGACGAAATTCATCCCTAGCAGCTTCAAACAGACGTTTAAAATTGAAACAAAAGTAATTCCTACATGAAATGACGCAAACAATGCAACAAAGCAATTTGCCAACACTCGCCAGCCAGAATTTTCTTCCCAAGTCCAAAAACAAGGATAAAACTATGCCAACAACCGTTACAATAGACTATAAAAACACAATTAAATAACCGTTCAGAGAATCGGACGAGCCACCAAAATGTAATTAAACACTTACGGGCACCAATATGTAATTAAACACTGTGCGGTGCCATCACTTGTAAGGGATATAATACTAGTCAGTTTGCTGATTAGTACAATATTCCAGATGAAAGATTTGAGCAGATTTTATCTACATAAATCTATCATCAATATTCACGAGTTCACTCTTTTTCCGGATTAAATTGCTTAAATGTGACTAGACAAAATGTAATTTCACGAGAGACGTCAACTTATGTTGATCCACCATTAGATGGACCTTTTATGGAGAAAATCATAAAAGAACATTAAACATTTGTATCGAGATTAGCTCTGATTTAATAACTACTGTAGACAAGAATTCAAATTGAAACAAACAGACAAGTTAGGTTTAAACTTCCTGCTAGCACATTTACTTAAAAGTTTACTGGCTTTGGAAAAATAAGAATAAGGAGAAAGAAATGGAATGGAATGAAAGCTAAGTTTAACAGAAGTTAATTATTTTGAAATGCAACAGGGTGACACTTTTCCAAAACGAGTCCGGCTGGACTCCCCGAACGTTCAGCATACAATCTACGACTCTTTACTTGGTAACGAGCACGTCTCTTGGAGATAAGAGCTGAGAAGTTGTGGACACTTAACGGACTGTGTTGTCCAGTAGACGTCCAGTTGCACTTCAGCGCGTGTATAACTGATTCAACGATACGAGCAAGAGCGCCTTTCCCGGCAGGAACCAGGCCAATGTCCTGACTGGGTTTCAAAATAAAACTTTCAGAAAACAAATTCTTTCAAAACAGGAATGAGTGGGTTACAGCAATGCTCTGCTGTAACTCTGGTTGAGAAACGTAGGTCTAATTGACATTTGACCAAAACGTTCCACCAGTTTCCAGAGAAGAACCAAGTTGTTCAGTTTAGTTCTCCCTTTCACACTGAAGCCAAAACGGGAAGTAAGAGTTTTATATGGAAGGCGGAGTCTGCCCACTTCCTGAATGGTTATTGGCTGTTTTAACAAAATAAACAGATTTTACTTAGCAGTTCCCAGAGTTGGAAAACTCTGAAGGACACTTACATATTGTTTAGACCAGTGGCCAGATGGAGCTTGTTAGTACAGTGAATATTATGGCTAATTCACAGACAAAGCAGAGAAGGAAGTTAAAAGTTTTACCCTGAACTATGCCATAACTTTCAAGCATGACTACTGCCTAATAAGCCAGCATGAGAGTAACACTCATGTTAATAACAGAACATCATTAAATGACAGAAATATACTGTTGATCAATTCTGAATTAACACAAATTAAAAGGAAGTCTTTTCTGATTGATTTGTGTCTCCCAATTCAAAATAAATATATAACAAAAATAGTGTCCACTTTTCTCCTTGAGAGCTCAAGAAAAGTGTAACACTCAGAGTTTCAGAGAGATGTGAAGAGGTTTAAATCCAGTAACGGACATGAGGTGCTGTATCACTACAACTGTATATTATGTCCATTTTGTGTGTAAGTTGTTTCATTGATTAGTGATTTGTCATCTCCTGAGTTCCTCCAAGTTTTTCCAGATCCTTCAGCTCTTTTATCATTTTAGGCTGAGCCCCTTCATATGTTTTGATAAAGATGTGGTGTAGATGAGATGTAGCGAAGAGTAGGATCTGAGAGAGCGAGAGGGGATGGAGATTTGTACGAGGTCAGATAGATAAGGAGGGGTGAGGCTGTGGATAGCTTTGAAAGTGAGAAGTAGAATTTTGAAGACAATGTGTGATTTAACCAGGAGCCAGTGGAGCGGCTGTAGGACAGGAGTGATGTGATTATAGGAGGAGGTTTGAGTTATGGCATGGGCAGCTGAGTTCTGGACCATCTGTAGCTTCTGAAGAGATTTGTTAGGGAGGCCATAAAGAAGGGAGTTGCAGGGAAGTCACAAGACTGTGCACAAGGATGGCTGTGGAGCAGGGTGTGAGAGAAGGGCTGAGACGGTTAATATTTTGGAGATGGAAATAGGCAGATCGTGTGGGAGTGGTGGCGCAGAGGTTAAGAAGGTGCGCTTGTGATCGGAAGGTCGTCGGTTCAAGCCCCGGTACCGACAACATCAAAGATGTGGGTGGGGTACGTGAAATGGTCACACTTGTCTCCACCCTCATCTGCCCCACTCTGGGCCCTTGAGCAAGGCCCTTAACCCACACCATCTGCTCCCCCGGGAACCCTAGATATCAGCTCTCTGCTCCACACAGAGGGCTGTGGTTGCTCGGTGGTCTGTGGTTGCGTCAGGAAGGGCATCCGGCGTAAAAACTGCCAAATCTTCGTGCGACCAGTTCGCTGTGGCGACCCCTAACGCAGGGAAAAAAGCCGAAAGAAGAAAAAAAAAAAAAAAATAGGCAGATCGAGTAACATTGTTGATGTGTGAAGTGAAGTAGAGAGTGGTGTCGAGGATGACACCAAAACTCTTGACCTAAGGTGAGGGGATAGCAGAGAGTTGTTAAGGGGGATGAGAAGATGTTCTGATTTTGAAATAGAGTTTTTGGTATAATAATAATAATGAATTCAATTTATAACGCACTTTTCATTAATGAAAATCTCAAAGTGCTACAAGGGTAGAAGCTGTTCCTCAGTCTAGTGGTTCTACACTTAATGCTCCTTAACCTCCTGCCTGAGGGGAGCGGGGCAAGTCTGGACCATCTCAGGTGGGGCAGGTAAGCAGGAGCCAGGAAGATTGAGACGTGATCAGAGAATCCTAGGTGGGGGAGGGTTCGGCTTTGTACGCATCTTTTACGTTCGTGTAAACATGGTCCAGCGTTTTGTTTCCTCGTGTTGGTATGGCAAAATGCTGATAAAATCTTGGCAAGTAGTCTTTTAGATTCATTTGATCAAAGTCTTTTCTTGTTAGTCTTGTTCTGAAAGTTTTATTAAAATGTATCCAGTGGTCCATGAGCTACTTGGTATGGCTTCAGACACATTATGCAAACGCACATACATTATTCTGTGCCTACAACTTTTAGTGGCAGGCAATAAATATCTTTCACTCCAGAACCATCAGCGTTCTTTTGGATCAGAGACAACTGAAGCAGATGAGCATCATGAGCAATTGACTGAAGGACTCTTCACATTTAGCCTCCTTTTCAAGCCCTTGCACAGTTTCATGACACACTCAGATCCTCTCCAAAGCACAAACTTTGGTTTCCTCACACTTTCTGGAAATCACTCAGCAAAGCCTTTGCTTTGACAGCCTACATATGAGCAGACGAGGCAGAGTGTGCTGGCTTATCAACCATTTAGCAGCCGATGTCCTGTGGAGTGAACGGCCGTATCATGATAAAGTGTCTGAAATGTGCACATTCAATTACAGGTCATAGGGCAGCCCGTAGATCAGCACGCAGCATCCATCACCGCTGCTATTGATTGCCTTGTGATAAGTGTATGTGTTGCATGTGCACTTTGTAGGTGTGTGCTGCGTGTGTGTGGGCATTTATTTTAGTAAATGTGTGTGTGACGAAGCCTGCATGATGATGGAGGTAATGAGTAGTGAGCTGTTTGAGTGGAAAACATCATTCCACTTTAGAGGCACAAAAATCAACTGCCCAAAGTTAAGAAATAGAAAATGAATAAAAATGAAATAACCTGAGGCAGCCTTTCAATAGTGAAGTAGCTGCCTGCGTTTTTAATTTCTGAAGGCCAGTTCAGCTGAGTAGACAGTTGTCGTCTGGATTTTTAACAGACTATTTTTTATTTGTCTCTGTGTTCATAGAATTTAGTTTTATGGGTGTTTAAGCTGAGCCAGTTTTTTTTTTTTTACTTCCAGCAACTCAGAGGCTCCAGACACTTTCAAAAAACAAAAAGTTTAATTCTAATTAGAATGATGAACTATTTGTTAATCTGGGATGAGTTAAAGACAATTTAAACGGTTTCCACCATAAAACAACTTCATCCTCAAAAACTTTATTGGAAATCATAAAACAATATTTGTAGATGTTTATACCTAGTTAGTTTTGCATTACATGGTTATCCCCATATAATTATTATAAAGTGTTTTACATTGAAAAAAAATTCCCATTGAATGGGAAAATTGCAGCTGTGTAGTAGGTTCATAAAATAGAATTCACAAAGAGTATCTATATATATTGGTTTTAGTTTTTAGGTTTTGTTAGCCCAGCACACCTCTTTTACTGGGTCATTATTTGCAAATGACAACAAATGACATCAGTTTTGTATTACGTAAATAACTACCTCAATATTCTTCTTCTCACTTCAACGTTTCCCTCTTCAGGGGTCGTCACAACGGGTCATCCTCAACCATCTCACTCTGTCCAAACAATAACCTCATTATGTAGTGAGGAATTTGGTCAAGTGTTGGAAGGAGGCCCCTCAGACTTTAAACTACAAATGCTAATTGATTTTTATTGATTTTATTTTTTTTTCAAACTCAAACACCTGGTATATAGCAAATGCATTTGCACCTTGTATATATTAGGTACCAGATAGAAAAATACAAAGTCCTATCTCTGTTGAGCCATGCATACATACAGCTAGGGCCAGATTTAGGAGGATGGGGGCCCCTGGGCTTGAGTCAACATGGGGGCCCACATATTTTTTTTGTTTGTTTGTTTTGTTTCAGATGATGAGCAGAAAATGACTGAATAGTAAGTTTTTACTAGTATTTACTAGCCACCACTAGAAGAAGAACACGCTAAAGACTTTGCCACAGAATGTTGTGGACGAGATGTCAAGCTCTAATGGAGTACCTCTTGAGATGTAATTTTTAAACCTAATTCATAATCCTACCTTATTGCCTTCTCTGTCTGCTTGAAACCCATGTATTTTTCCATTTTAGTATAGATTTTTACAATAAAGATGTATTAAAAATATCTTCACTTTTATTATTTAGATATGCACAACGTTCATGTTAAAGTTGCAAAACATCACACTGTGATCTTTGGAACTGCTTTTACAATAAACTAGAGACTTGAAATTTATTTGGTTAAATTTTGTCCTTAAATTTTAAAGATTTGTCTTTCATTAAATTTTAAAACATAAAAGTATTACTTATTAAATAGTCAGTTGGTCTGCAAACACCTTGGGGTCCTCCTAGAAGAGCTGAAGAGGTGGATTTTGATGCCTGTGTTTCTCTGGTAAAGCTGCTGCCCCAATGACACGGAAGCAGAAGATGATGGATGGATGATGGATGGATGGTGAAGGAGGAGACCATCAAACAGCATGAGTGGTCAGTTCAGTAGAACACCTGTTTGCTTCAGATCAGCTGTTCAAGTCTCTGCATGTTCTAATAAAAGCTGCACCATGTCTTTCAGCTGAATCTCTCAGGGGTCATAGTTGGACGGTCGATAACTGCCATTACCTGTTTTTGTCTGACTTCATCCTAGAACCAAATATATTATAATGTAATAAAAGTTGAGCAGATTCTGGTAATCTTTTATTAGGATTCATTAAAGATCAAATGCAATTGGAAAATTTGGTTAAAATGTGTCCTTAAATGTTAAAGGTTTGTGTTTAATTAAATTTAAAAACATAAAAGCACAACATATTAATTACTATACATTTATCTATCTAAATACAGATACATAATATACATGTTTTTTAAATTGCCAACCATCTTTAAAATACAATCTGTCAAAATTTAAATGTTTTGATAGATGTATAGAGAAGAAAAAAGTACAGTGATGAACTATTAAAGGCGCTATGTGTAACTTTCTGTAGAGCACAGAACTTAGAAATATTTTCAACAGGCAAAGCATTCTGATCCCTCCCCCTCAGAGCCATATATGGCTCTGCCCCCCTTGCTCTGCTGAAATTCAAATTCAAGCTCTGTTTTTATTGGCTGATTCAAATTCAAGCTCTGTTTTTATTGGCTGGTTACAAACTCTGTTTTTATTGGCTGGTTAACGGCGGGTCACTCTGTGTTTTTAGTGTTTTTATAAATGCTGATAGAGAAGCAAGGGGACTATAGTTTTTTTCAGAGATTACTTTGTCTAACACCAGTCTGTCAGTAGATAGTGACAGAGTGAAGAAATGTGTTAAACATATATTGTTAGAAAAGTTACAGACTGCACTACAAAGTTACATAGTGCAGCTTTAAGCAATTATTTGTCTGACTTTACCCTGGAATCAAAGAAACATAATTTTTCAACAGGTGAGCAGATTTTAATAATCTTTTTCTTACGATTCTTTAAAGCTTCAGTATGTAATTTCTGGAACACGCTGGAACTTAGGAAAATTTTGAACAGAGACACGTTTCTGGTCTCTCCCCCTCAGAGCCATATATGGCTCTGAGGCTTGCTCTTGCCCTAGCTCTGCTGAAATTCAAATTCAAGCTCTGTTTTTATTGGCTGATTCAAATTCAAGCTCTGTTTTTATTGGCTGGTTACAAAATCTGTTTTTATTGGCTGGTTAACGGTGGGTCACTGTGGCTTTTTAGAAGAAGCAAGGGGACAATAGTTTTTTTCAGGGATTACAGTATTTTCTGGTGTATAGGTCGCACCTGTGTATAGGTCGCATTGTCCAATTATCACCAATAGATTGGAAAAATCCCTAGATAGGTCGCACTGGTGTATAGGTCGCACCTACGTTTAGCTCTGCTGCAAATGTCTGCCACAGGAGCGCACAGCAAGGCTTTTAAGAAGATTAACACTTAAAAACAATTATTTGTTTGATAAAAATTATAGCAAATATATGTCTGAGCTGAACTTTTCCTTAATAAATGAACGTAATTGTGAAATGAGCTGGATTTAAAAATTTGTTTCACCGAAAGTGATAACAAGCCATATATAGGTCGCACCTGAGTATAGGTCGCAGGCCTTGAAAAAACCATAAAAAGGTGCGACCTATACACCGGAAAATACGGTACTTGTCTAAAATCAGTATGTCAGGAGGTAGTGACAGAGTGAAGAAATATGTTAAAAATATATTGTTAGAAAAGTTACATACTGAACCTTTAAAGGGATTAAATAAAAAGGGATCCAGTAAAAACAGTATACAGTATCTAGCTATTTGTCACAGGACGTGTTGTCCATGATGAGAGGACTGAGCATAGTTAAGGACTTTTAGAAAAAATAAGTACTTCCCATGTTGTAGGGGGAACATATTATTTTAGGTGGCTGAAATAATCTGTTCCCCCCTTGTAACTTTGGCAAATAAATAGCAAAAGTTTTCAAATGTACAGGACATATTGTCCATGATGAGAGGACTTAGCACAGTTAAGGACTTTTAGAAAAAAGTTAGTAGTTCCCATGTTGTGTGTGTGTGTGTGTGTGTGTGTGTGTGGGGGGGGGGCAGATTATTTTAGGTGGCTGAAATAATCTGTTCCCCCCTTGTAACAGTTAAGGACTTTAAGAAAAAATAATGTGTGCACATTATTGTGGGGTTGGGGGCAGTTTATTTCAGATAGCTAATAATATCAGGTAACTTTGGTAAATAAAGAGCAAATGTTTCCAAATTGTCAAGGATAGTTGTGTGTGATGATTGAACCTAAATCTCAAGATGCTTGAATAATCCCTGCCACATGTGGAACAAAACATTACAGAGTTTGAATTTTAAGGCTGAAATCTTGTGTTCCACGTACTTTGTTATTTCTAAAATCTTTTTTCTCTCAAATAATGGAAAAAAACAGACATTAACTACCAAAAAATAGCAGCTAGAAAAAAAATTATCCAGTCATATTTTTAATTTGAACGAGATTTAGTCTACCAGAAAGCCTACACTTATCTTTGCAGGAAGTTTTCTTGTCCTGCTATCAGCTCGCTTCCATCCTTCAATATTGGTAATACAAATTATAAATATATATGATGTTTTGGTGGCTGACTGATACTTTGTATTTGTCAGGCTAAAGTGAACATGACCAAATCTGAAGATTTTTCGACGATTAAAAAAAATATATATAATACCCCACCTACGACCAGGTTTATTTATTTGGTGGAGGTTTTATATTTATTTATTTATCACCTAGAGCTGTCGATTAAAATGAAAGTTATAACCGTGACATGATAGTGTGGACTCGTTTTACAGAGAAATCGATCAGATGTGCCTTGAAGATGGTCGGATCTGCCTCTCGGGTTGTAGTATGCGCTCCCGACACAGGGGGGACAGATTTTAACGGGGGAACAGAATTTCGCACAATCGAACCGCGCCATTAGTCGAACATCCTTCGGGGCCCCCGAAGCGCCGGGGCCCCGGGCTGCAGCCCCGATAAGCCCGTTCAAAAATCCGGCCCAGTGATAGATTCATGAGATTCTTTACAAATAAAAATATTTCAGCTAGGGAGAAAATTCAAACAGTCCTTCCTACTATTTCCACCAATACCCGGTCCGATGAGGCAGCTTTAGAAATGTCATTAAAACCAGATTTTCCACATTTCCTGCTTGCTCTCAACAAAGACGGACACTTTTTCTCCCTCTCCTGCCTCCCCTTCTGCTTTTTGCTCTTGTCCTGTGAATATTTCTCAGAGCCTCTCTTTACACATCTTCTGAATCATAAATTATGGATCTGGTCAGCTGGTTTCTTAACACAATTGATAAAATTTCTCAACAAGAAGACAAGGTGCAGGAGAACCCTCATGCCCAGAAGGGACATTTGCAGATGGCTATACCATGGATTCCTGGGGCGAGTGGAAGATGGTGTCTCTCTGTATTGACTGTTGAAGATGTTGAAGATGTGTATATCAGAGTCAGAGTCAGAGAGTCTTTATTGTCATTTGCACCGCATGTGGTACATGTGATGAAAACGAGATTATGTACACGGGGTCCCAGTTACATCCAACAACAAATGCAAGAGAAAAACAGTAATAACATCTAGAATTAACTAAGAAAAACATCAACTAGTAATACACTAAGCCTAATATAGTGGAAATAAACAGCAGCACGAACATGAGTTTGTATGAGCAGATGGTCACAGATGAACACAGCAACAAGAAAACAGATCAGCATCAGCATGATGTGATATTTTGCAGTGTTTATTTTTTATTTTATTTTTATTTATTCATGAGTCTAACAGCCTCAGGGTAGAAGCTGTTCCTCAGTCTAGTGGTTCTACATTTGATGCTCCTCAACCTCCGTCCTGAGGGGAGTGGGGCAAAGAGTGAGTGTGCTGGGTGAGTGAGGTCTTTCATGATGCAGGTGGCTCTTTTCCTGCATCTGGAGGTGTAAATGTCTGTGATGGTGGGGAGACTGACTCCAACAGACTTCTGTGCAGCCTTCACCACTCTCTGCAGAGCTTTCCTCTCTTCAACTGTGCAGCCTCCATGCCACACGTTGATGCTGGAGCACAGGACGCTCTCCACTGCACACCTGTAGAACGAGGTGAGAACTGGGCTGCTCAGACCAGCACGTCTCAGCCGTCTGAGGAAGTAGAGTCTCTGATGACCTTTCTTGATCAGGCTGGTGGTGTTGTTGCTCCAGCTGAGGTTATCATTCATGTGTACACCCAAGTATTTGTAGCTGGAGACCACTTCCACTGCAGACCCACCTATTTTCAGTGGGGCGTGGGTGTGTTTGTTCCTTCTGAAGTCCACAATCATCTCCTTTGTCTTCTTCACATTCATGTGAAGATTATTCTCTTTGCACCAGCTCTCCAGGTGTTCCACCTCCTGTCTGTAGCTGGACTCATCATTGTTTGTGATGCATCCCACCACCTTCAATTCTCAGAATTGAAAAAGACTTCTGGACAGAAGTCGAAACGTTTTCTGCAACAAATAAAGTCCAGTTGATCCTGTATTGAACGCCTTTTTTTTTATTTCATCATGTCCTGGACGACTGAGAATCTTCACCAGCATATCCCACCACCGCTGTATCATCTGCAAACTTAACAATATGACAGCCTGGAAGTGTGGCTGTACAATCATATGTGAGCAGAGTGAACAGAAGGGGGCTCAGCACACATCCTTGAGGAGAGCCAGTGCTGAGGGTTATGGTGGAGGAGGAGAAGTTGTGGATCTTCACGGACTGTGGTCTGTCTGTTAACACTAGCACTACCACATGTGAGCCATTTGGATATTCTAACTATAGTTCCCATGGGAGTTAGTCAAATGGCTCATTGAATTAGCATTTTTGCAGCCATTGGTATGTATATGAGGCCATTCTGTTGGTGTGGATGAGGCCTTGGGGGCATATTTATACATCAGAGTCAGAGAGTCAGAGAGTCTTTATCGTCATTTGCACCACATGTAGTACATGTGATGAAAACGAGAGTATGTACACAGGATCGTGTATATAAATATATAAATATATATATATAGTATATATATAGTGTATATATATATAAATATATATATATATATATATATATATATATATATATATATATATATATATATATATATATATATATACAGTATATGTATATATATGTACTGTATATATATGTATATATGTATATATATATAAATATAATATATATATTATGGGCGGCCGTGGTGTGGTGGTAATGGCAGTCATCCCCCGATCGGAAGGCTGGAGGTTCGAATCCCGGTTACTCACACCATGTGTCGTTGTGTCCCTGGGCAAGACACTTAACCCCGAGTTGCTCCCGATAGGACTGGAAGGCGCCTTGCATGGCAGTCACCGCTACCGGTGTATGAATGTGTGTATGAATGGGTGGATGGTTGGTATTGTAAAGCGCTTTGGGGTCCCTCACAGGGGGCTGGAAAGCGCTATATAA
>JBBPBX010011714.1:21804-33186 GCA_038048925.1 Garcialebias charrua
CAAGCTTACTTGTGATCCTAGAGTTTTCAAAAGCAGAATGGGAGGAAGATCTTTCAGTTTTCAGGCTCCTCTCTTGTGGAACTAACTTCCAGTTTCTGTCCGTGAGGCTGACACATTGTCCAGTTTTAAGACTGGGCTTAAGACTTTCCTTTTGGATAAATCCTATAGTTAGTGTTGGCTTGTTATGCTGCTATAGGCTTAGACTACTGGAGGACAAATTGACCTCATTTCTTAAAATGAATAGTTACAAATTAATAGATTTAATTTGATATTTCTATCTTAACTCGTTATTCTCAACCTGCCATTGTGTATCTGTTCCTCTCCAACCCAGCTGGTTGAAGCAGATGGCCGCTTGTCCTGAGCCTGGTTCTACTAAAAGTTTCTTCCTCATGAGGGTTTTTTTTCCTTTCCACTGTCGCCTTCATGCTTGCTCAAGATGAGAGTCTGAAATGAAGTTAAACTCAAAGCAGTCTGCTCCTCTGATAATTTATATTAACTTACTTTATATGTACTGTATATGAATATTTCTGTTCTGTGCCCTAAGTTGACTTCTGTTGTGACTTGGCCCTATATAAATAAACTGAATTGAATTACGTAAATCCTAAGATTCTCTCAAATATTTATCACAGTTGAGTAAACATTTCTTCAAATTTCAATTACGCATACCTACAACCTTTTCTTTCTCAACAAATGGAAAAAACCAGAAACATAAATCATAAAGGCTGATGTTGCGTCAGGTTTCAGAGACAAAAGCACGTTTCATCATGTCAGTCAAGTTAACCAGAGTTTCAAATATACAGCGATGTACAAAAAGCTGTTTCCCAGTCACAATTGTTTGTCTGTGTTTAGTGAGACCCAGTGATGATGAGGACCAGCAGGAGAAGACATTATCACAGGTGTACGATGAGCTCCCTGAGGAGAGCTCGCCTGTCGACATCCTGAAGAACAAAGATGAACGTGAGCGCTTTGGTAAGATGAGCAACGTAGTGGAAAACAAGACAAGACACTGCCTTGGCAATAGATTTGAGCCTTCATGATGGCCCCTTGAGTCTCACTTTCCACCTGCCCTCTTGTTCATGCTCCTTCTGCTTCCCTGCTTTTTCATTATTTACATCTGGGGTGAATTTTTCTGCTTCTTTCCAGGTAAAGCTCACATTCGCTATGCCATCTTGGGTCAAGAGGAGGCTCTGAGGATTTATGGTCTGTGCGAACACTTGAACAAGCTGGAGACCCTGAAGGACATTTTAAAAGCCAGCCACCACCTGTCGCTTGAAAAGTACAGTGAATACGAAGACGAGGAAGAGTTCACGGACTACATGGAAGCTCCAGACATCATTCGTGAGTCTTGTTTTTAAAATAAGTTAAACCATGTTTAGTTTAACGCAGGATGTGGAGGTCTGAAGAACTGTTAAGTTTTATTTGAGGCCTTGTTGTAGGAGAAGAATAGTCAATTTAAAACCATGACTTTAGTGTCACCACAACAAACCATTGTGTTGATGTGGCAGGTTTGTTTCTCAGGAAACTGCCGACACAAAGCTTACACACCTGCTGCATTATGTTAGCTGTGATAAGTGACAGTTATCTCCAACTTCAGATGATGTAATGTTTACACTGTTAACTCCCTTCTCATCTCTCTACAGCGGTGACCATAAACAGTGACAGCATTGTCTTTTTTTTTTCTCTAGCTAAAACAGAGTACAGAGCAGAAATGGAGGTTCCCACAGCAACAAAGGTGAAAGTCATCGACTTTTTCCAGAAGCTGGTATGTGGGTTACTAATACCTTTCCACTCTCACATCACTGTTTTTATTTTTTTATTTTCCTAATGTGATGGTTGGTTTATCCAGAAGTTAACAACTTGTGATTACACTATATTGGCATATGAAAACCAAAGCTCATCTGTGATAAAGTTAAACATCCTCAGTGAAGTCACTTTGCTTTGGTGCAAATCAGCTCTTGATTTGGGCTTTTTGGATTGAATCTTGTAATTTAAAACCCATAAAGTACTCTCTTCTGAATAAAACCAACCAAGAGTGAACCTCCAGAAAGCTTAGGAACATTTAGCATTAAAGCGCAAAGCTCGCTCATTTCCAAAGCATTTTGGACTTTCATTCAAAGAAAAGAAAATTACATGAAAATCTAACACTAACACTGGACAGAGGCGGGCTGGTGCTGGTTTCAGCTATACAGTAATTAGGTCATTGTGGGACTTACTGTAGGGCAGCTGTTGAAGTGGAGCTTCTTACAGTTCAGCACTGCTGTTATGGGATAATAATCAGTAATTATATTTTTTATTTGTGCTGAGTATTGGTGGTTAACATTGCAAACATACAGTCTGTTCTCTGGACTGTAATCTCTAAGGACATTCTGTACAGACATGGGACTTTCTCTTACCTTTAACCTAAATCTTGGATTACTGTAACTATTTTTTGTGTGCATGAACCTTAGGCACCATATGCTACTGAAGCTGAAATTTTTTTTTGTTTTAAAGACTTTACCTTTCAAGTACCGTATTATGAGTCTTTTATTTAGCACGGATTACAATTACTCATAACAAAAACCAGATATGTGTTTCAGGCAGCAGGGAGTAAAACCTCTGAGAATAAGTACCTCATTAGGTCCTGTCATGAACCCCCACCCAGTTCCTCATTACCTGTACATGTATAAGAAACAGGACTGTAGTCTCAAGAGATAAAGACGAGAATGCTTTAATTCAGCATAAGCACTACAGTGGGACATAAATCAGGGCATTTTTATCTTCCAAAAGGTTGATTATTGTGATTTAATGGATGTTTTCATCATCAAATGGCAAATGTAAATGCTATGTGAGCCCATTGTAATGTTTCTGCACTCGCTGGTTATAAATGTACGTACACAAACCGTTCGCAACACATAAACGGAACATGAACTTTTCTTTAGGAAACGTCTCCATGAAGTAGCACATGTGCAAAAAGAACTTTTGGGCTTTACTGAATATCAGATTTGCACATTATACATACGTATGTTGTTTATATTTCTATCAAAATTAATAAAAGTTAAATTGTTGAATGTCTGACTATCAGAATCTATCTGTTAGGTGAAGGTTTTATTCTTTTGACAGACGTTCTGGTGTCAATTTTAAAACATTTCGAACTTTGCTCACTTGTTTAGTGTTACTGGCTTTCTGCATCATTTCACGGTACAGCAGATTCAGCTTCAACAGGAAGGCAACTGAGGGTATATTGACCTCAGGCTTGTTTGGAACACTGGATTGAAGTTGATAATAGTTTTCTTCAGTTTTGCTTTCCAGGCCACTCGTCGTTTGTTAGCTATAATACAGATGCATTAAGAATTCAGTGGATTCCTGGGGTTTCATGTATGAACATGGTGTACAGTAGTCCCTCGCTACTTGGCGGTTCGTTTATTGCGGACTCGCTTTATCGTGGTTTTTCAAAATAAGATTGGACATGTCACACAATTGGCTTATTGAAGGATGAGCAGCATGATCGGCATGGATTTTTATTTAAAATGAATTGGTACATGTATATTGGATAAGTAATGGTTAGAAACATCTGCAATGGTCAAGTTTTTTGATGACATCTAATACGGTTGACATGAAGGATTTTGGAGAGATGAGTGTTGATAGTTTCAGATCTTTCTGTAAGTTGTTCCAGGCTGAGGGGACGATGAAGCTGAACGCTCTTTTTCAAGTTCAGTTCTGACCGGAGGAACTGACAGGAGGACTAGATCGTTAGAGCGCAGGGAGTAATGACTGTGTGATGTTTGTATTAAAGAGGTAAGGTATGACGGGACTAGGTTTAGGAGGGTCTTGATGTAAAGCTCACAGTGATGAGTGCAATAACTGGAGTTGGTAATGAACCAAAGGGCACTGTGATAAATGGGGTCTAAGGACTAGGTATTTTGATAAGCACTCATGTACAGCAAGTCACCATAGTCTAGTATTGGCATGAATGTTGCAGCTACTAATGTTCTCCTGGCTTTGCATGAGAAGCAGGATTTGTTTCTGAAGTAGAAGCCTAGCTTCAGTTTGAGTTTAGTGGCCATTTTGGAGATGTGGGTTTTAAATGACAGTTCATTGTCAATGTTGAAACCTAGATATTTGTAGGTGGAGACTATTTCAATTTGTTTTCCCTCTTGGGTTCCAATTTGAGGTGGGTTCTCTGGTTGCTGCTTTCTGTTGGATAAAACCATGATCTTGCTTTTGTCGGCATTTAGGACCAGTCTACGTTTTTGCAGACGTGACTGAATAATATTAAAAGCATCCTGAAGAGAGGTGAAAGCTTGTCTGAGGGAGGATGAACAGCAATAGATGATGGTGTCATCATGGGAGGCATTTGACGGATCACTGCAAAGATCGTTGATACATAGGAAGAAAAGAATGGGACCCAAGACGGAACCCTGTGGCACGCCTTTCACAACATCTAAGAAATACTCCGTTGGTGTCCGCGACTTGTTTCTGAACATTAACTAGTGACAGACCAAGTTTCTAAATTCTACCAAGCCCCAGAGTGCCTCTGTGTAATATGTAATTATGGTATTAAACACATGCATAAAGCTGGAAATGTCTCAGCCTCAGAAGTGTGCCACCAGCAGATCAGCACCATTTCATTCACTGACAACCACAGCTTCACACTCATTAAAATCCAACATAACCCATTAACCCAGGTTTCTTCATGATTTGTCCACTCAGGGCCCTCTGTCAGTCTTCTCAGCCAAACAGAAGTGGACACCCCCAAGGACAGTACGGATTTATCCAGTAGATAGAGACGAAGGTTTTAATCTGAAAGGAGACGCTCCTGTCCAGGTGGTTTCATTGGACCCCTCCTGTCCCGCTGCAGTGAGTAAAACTGTATAATTTAACATTGACTTCACTGAGGATGTTTAACTTTATCACAGATGAGCTTTGGTTTTCATATGCCAATACAGTACCTGTATAGTGTAATCACAAGTTGTTAACTTCTGCTTTCTTCCACAACAACACTTTCTGTATATATTTATTTTTGTTCCTCTAACAATTCAGTTATTTAAGACATCAAATTGTTTGAATAGCCCTAATTTATTATCCTCTGAATGAATCAACATATAATTGGGCAGTTTGTCTTGAATTACAGGATGTTTTTACATTTATTGTTAAAAGTACTGAAACAAATAAAACCGTTTTAAAGCTCTGTCTCAGTAGCAATACACTTCTTTTGGTCAGGCTGGAACAAAAATGACTGCTAAGGTTGTCTGATATTAACTTTTAGAACAAAATGTAAGTAGCAGACAGTGACATATGGACATTAAAAGTCTATCTGAAATGTCAGACAAGATGATAATCAGAAAATAGTCTCAGTATATAAAGACTTGTCAATTTTTTGTTTAACTTTAAACAGTCTCCAAAAGTTACACAGGAACAAACCTAAAAAGATGTTGGAAGGCTATCCCCTTTTCTGCTACTATGTCTACTTAATAAAATGAGTAATTAAGGAGCATTTATGTTCTGTGGTCCTTTATGGCCTGGTTGCTCACTGACATGTGCCAACAAAGAGCAGACTCTTATTAGGCCTTACATGATGCGACTGCACAAGCCCAAACAGACCAAATCCTTTGTAATCTTGTTAAACTGCATGCATCAAGATTTTTATTTAAAACAGAGTGATTAAAAAAAGAGATTATTGACCCGCTTGACTAAATAAAAATTGAGTTCTCAGACAAAAGATACAAAAAGCCTTTCTGTAAACATAGACTCCATCAGAAATAATGTGCTTTGGTGCAAATAATCTGCTTTTCTGCTTTAAGAAAGTAGAGTAGGAAATAAGAAATTCAACTTGATTGTTGTTCAGACAAAACACCAGCTGAAAATACATAGTGTCTAATTTTGTGTTGTTTATTTTCCTCTCTAACTTGTATTCTTTCACTCATCTTTCATAGGCTGGTGGTCTCACAGAGGGTGACTATATTGTTGGTGTGGGTCAAAAGGACTGCAAATGGATGGGAGTGGGTGAAATGTTACAACTTCTGAAAGATGTCGATGAAGACGGGGTAGAAATCCAGGTGGTGAGCCTGATGGCCAGCAGCCCCTCAATGGTATGTCCTGTCCTTTTTCTGTCGCTGTGTAACGTTTCTTTAAATAAAAATTAAATATTCTATCAAAACCTAACAATGGCCCTCATTCACGAAAATGTTCGTATTTTTATCCTAAATTTCTCCTACTTTTGTTCGTACGAAGCGTTCGTACGAACATGCCACGTCAGATTCAACAAAGTCTTCTATCCTGAGGAAACGTGTGTAAATGGGTTGCGTAAATATGATGAATCCCACCTGTTCTAAACAGCTGCGCGTGCACGCGGAGAGGTCATTTACATAATTCCCACCCCTCAAAACACCATATAAGGCCACGTTTCCTGCCTTCTGACAGCAGGAAGTGTCCATTCATTCAAACTCAAGAAGTAAAAGGAGGAACTTCACGCGTTCGGAGATCTGCTCTCAGTCGCGCTGTGGCTACCCCCCCACCCCCCCCCCCGCAAGTGTCGGATGGTCAAATATCTTTAATTTTAGTGTACTGTGTTACATTATACAGGTAGTCCCCGACTTACGAGCGCTCTGACCTACGAGGTTCCGGACTTACGAGCTGGCGAATTTTTGGAAAAAACGCAAAAAATACAGAGTTTTTCTGTGTTTTTTCACCACAGTTCGTTAGCTAAACATGTGGACACACGTTTCCGATCATTTTTATGCACTCGTAAGCAGTTTTTCGATGAAAAACGAGTGTTTGTAGTCGCGCTAGCAAAACCGTTCCAACTTACGAGCGAAATTCCGGACTTACGAGACACGTGGCGGCCGTTCCAAGTTACGAATTTTCGCTTTACGAGCGCCTCGGAGGAACGGAACTCGCTCGTAAGTCGGGGACTACCTGTAGTTTCACTTATTCAGAAGAGCCGTGGCGCACCGCTACCCCCCACCCCACCCCCCGCAAGTGTCGGATGTGTTTTTGAACAGAAGCATTTTAAAATGTCTCGAAACTACAGTTAACTTCATATTAATATTGTAGTGCATATGTTTTGTCTCCCGTGGGTCGTACAGTATCAGAAATCAAGAATAAATGGTTTGATCTGAAAATGGCTTCAAACAAACGTCTCGCCGCAGCACGGACAGGAGGTGGTCAAGGAATAGTCTGAGATGGTGGACAATAAATGCCACGCTGCAAGACGCGTGCCAACATGTTTTGCAGCACAAATGGGTCATGCGCGCACCTCCTGGTCAGCGCGCAACCACATTCTGCAGGTTATATTTCGAATCAGATATAATAATCAATTGCTCCGATGGTGTTTGGCACAAGATCAGTCTTAATTCGTACTTGTTCTGCGGCGGTGTATGGGGATTTTATGTACCTGGGTGTTAATATGAGGAGCGGCTTTGATGACCAAGGGGAGCGCACGACTCACTGAAGCCTGCGCGACACACCAGACAAATTAAACTTAAAATTATAATTCTAATTCAAACAGAATAACCTATTGTCAAGAATAATTATGGTGCGTGATTTTTTTAAACCCAAAATATTTTCTAAATAACGAAATATGAAGTTATTAGTTAGGGAAATCCATCTGGATAACAGCGGACCGACTGCTCCTAAAATATACGACAGCTCCGGACCACTCGTAAATTTTGTTCGTATCTGAAAAAAATCCTAGGATACGAAAACATTGTTGAATGCCACAAATGATCCTAAATCACTCGTACGCACAGTTTAAGAACAAATCTGTGCGTACGAACGGTTCGTGAATGAGGGCCAATGTTCAGTCAGGTCATCTGGACTTTTTTTTTTGTTGGCGTTTCATCCTTCATCCAAAGGACTTTATCAGTCCGAGGAGCAACAACAAACTTAGTCCCACAAGCAGTACACTCACATAGTGGACCAACCAGTTTGCTGGCCCCAGAAACCATCTTATCACCAGCAAACTGGTTGGTCCACTATGGGAGTGTGCTGCTTGTGAGACTGTTTGTTGTCGCTTCTCGGATGAATGAAGTCCTTTGGATGAAGGACAAAACGTCTCACCCCAGACAAAAGAAAAAACTGATGATCTGACTGAACATTGTCAGATTTTTTTTACCTGGATTATTGAGCATTAACGTTGATATTCTGTTGAAAAACAATATAATAGAAATGCACTATTTCCATGATAACCACATCTTTTGATTTTTGCTGCTGTACATTCTGGGGATTAAAAATTGACACTTTAGTCAGATTTTAGTAGTTTCCATAATATGTGTAAAATATTTAATTGATAACCTAACGACAAGAAGCAAATGCTTTATTTTAGATTGGTTAATCAGTGAAGCAGTGCAAGACTAATGAAATATTTTCTGTCTCTATCCAGCCAACCAAGAGTGCCACCTTTTCTGGAAACTTGCCTAAAACCTATTCCATGATTTGCCTGGCTTACGATGACGAAGAAAAGCATCCGAAATCCCGCAAAGTAACCAAGAAGTCATCATTTCTGAGCTGGGGTCTAAAGAACAAGACTAAGAGTGCCAGCACCCTGAGCTTGCCTACAGTGGGTCAGTCTAGTGCTCTGCCCTGGAACAAACCCATTCCCACCTTCCCCAGCTCCAGCACCTACAACATCAACGGCGGCCACTGAGCTGACCGCAGCCTTCCTGCTGTCTGCAGACAATGTGCAGTGTATGTACAGCCTGTGTACAGTACTTTGCTGTAGCCATACTGGACCTGCTGTAGTACACTTTTGGTGCCTGTTGGTGTTTCCACAAGAGGATCAGCAGTGCAGTTTTTTTACTGCTGCTCGCGTTTCACCAACATAACTGTTACCAGCTGCTATTAAACAAAACAATTAAATAAAAACTAAAAATCACTGGACCAAATACTGCACGTTGGTGCCTGCGCTGTTACACGGGCACCGTCCAAGGACGGTTCTGTTGTTTAGGAAAGCTGAACTGAACACCAAGAAAGAAGCAAGAGCTCCTTCTGCATCATTCCAGTATGTGTACAGCACAGTACAACTGCAAATACCAGTTATCATTTTACACCCGTCAGTCACAAATCTCTTGTTTTGTTTTTTAGAAGGAACACTCCATTCAAGTTAAGAAAAGTAAATAAAGTTGTGAAAGTCACTGTGTCTTCTTAACTGCACCAAGGGGATTTTATTGTGGTGAGGTCAGCGTGTCGCTGCGCTTCGTGCTTAATGTTTTATACTGTACAAATGAAGGACTCGGTCATCGTCACAATGTTTGTTGCTGTGGTTAGAAAGTCGTGTGATTTCTAAATAAAATTTACTTTTTAACAAATGTTCTTGCAAAACTGATAGTGATTGAGGGAAAAGCAAACCGTGCTGTGAACGTTTTATTTTGTTTTCCTAGGAAGAGTTGTGGAATGCAATATCCTATGAGCTGCTAAATCTGATGTGTACCATGTTTATGTGTTTGTGTATTTGTCAGTCAGTCTTTGAGGGTGCCATGCCATTTGGGGCACTGTATAAATGGAAATATTTGTATTTTTTGTTTTAATGTACCATCCTACCCCCGGTTCCACATGTTGCAATGTATCTTTCTGACTTATGTTACCCACCTTTGTTGGAGTTGCTGTTAATGTTCATCACAATGTAGTCAAAAATGATTTTTACACTAGAAGGGAATAATGTGGGCACACTGATGAGCTTCATGCATCACACATGGACTTTGATCGTAGCCCACAGCAAGGTTTCTGTTTCTCCTCGTCTTAATGGTAGACACTTCTCGCATTCTCTTGACACTTTGAAGTGTTTGATTATGTTATCTACAAAGTAGATACTTGCATTCATTTGATAATCAAATTATTTAATAAAAAAAAGCAAATATATACTTGTAACATTGAGTTTTTAGTGCTAGTTCAAGCTATAAATTGTTACACGGTGGACTTCTCGGTTTTTTGGAGGAATGTATCCTTTGGTTAACTTGTGTACTGCTACATGACATTTTTTTTAAATTGTAAATGTTTTGAAACACACTGAGAAAATGTCACATTCTGCACCGTCTTTGTTTACATGATGTGCTGTAGGTGCCATTTATCTTAAATCATAAGGAAAACCTGTTCTAGTGTACAGCGGTTGCTTCATGCTATGCTAAATGTGTGTACCTGTGCAGCAGATACACACAGTACTACTTTTTGTCCATGCCACAGTGCCTAGTGTTTCTAAATGCCTCTGTGTGCACAAAAGGGGTTGTGGCGACTTATAAATCTTTCAGGCTGGCCTTTTTTTGCACTTTGTGTTGCATAGCTATTACTTTTGTCATATATGTACACATAAATAAATAAAAACAAAATATTAATTTAAGTACTGTTTGCCTTGTTTTGTCTGTATGGGGCTAAAAATGCCAAGCAGGTAGAAAATGTCAGGAATGAAGTCTGCCCACGCTGAGTCAATACACCAGTCCAGGATGGTGTTTTTAGCTCTTTCTCCAGGTCTGCCTGGCACCACATGACATCTTAATCCATCACAGACACACGTGATTACATTTGACCCTCTAACTTCATTTAATCACAGGGGCGATTCTAGAATCTGCCCTTCAGGTGGTGCTTGGCCCCCGGTGCTGACAATGGCTATAAGCTTGAACAACGTAGTGGCCAATGGCAGCAGCAGCATTCATATTATGGGGCGTCTGAGGGTCCTCTCCAGAAAATTTGGAATAAAGTAGATGCCATTTCCTGTATTCTGGTGTATTTTAATGAGTAAACTACCTGCACAAGTAAACACTTGATTAAATAGAGTTAATGGCACAACAAGAAGTAGCACGAAGCTAGTGGTGTGCAGTACAGATGTGCTAGGTACGATGCTACATACATAGCGCTCTTATATTACACAACCTAATAAATGATTTGTACAAAATCAGTCTAGTTTTAACTGATCATTTAGACAAAGACTAAACTTATGCAACCAGAAGTTGCAACATCATACAAGACAAAAAACAAAGTACAACTAGCTTTAAGCATTAACCTTTAATTAAGCATACCTGCAGTTACCTTCGTGCAGTTGAACATGTACTTCCTGTTTATCATTGTATTCGGCATGAGGTCGGCCGCAGGGCTTTATCCATCTTTTACATTTTTGCAGATTCATATTAGGTTTTGGAAATGGAATACAGTACATTGTATTCCACCCTCTAAAGCAGGACTATTCAACTAAAGTGCAAAGGCGAAGGGGCCACATTTTCCTGTAAAGCGGCTCAGGGGCCGGACATCCAGTAATTAAAGTCATTATATAAATAAACCAACTATTACAATGATGTTACCTTTTAAATTAGTTTATTTTGGTGCATTGAGTCATAAATGCAGTGAACAAAACCCAGAACCACCAAATTAAAAATAAATAAATAAATAAATAAATATATATATATATATATATATATA